>CAKAOJ020002072.1:27500-102947 GCA_916701645.2 Sebastolobus alascanus
CTCCATGCCATCGATTAGCTAAGTTAGCTCAAAACACAAATATTAAAAGCCAAAAGATCAAAACCATATCATTTATATTCAGACTGGGAGAAGGATTATCTTTTTGTTTCCTCATATTCTAACTCTGTCTGTCTTATCTGCAATGTGAGCATGGCTTTACCAAAGAAGGTCAATTTGAAGCGGCATTTCAAAACGGTGCACTAATAGTTTGACGGTGAATAAAGAAGCGTCAGGTGAAGGCTGAAGAGGGATAGAGCCACCTGAAAGAGTGTATTATATACAGATTCACAATATGTAGTTAGGGAGGGCCAGGACCAAAGCAGAGGAATTAGATTTGCAGGGTCTCTGTGGCAGCGGATACATGTTGGATCAATATTTGGGTTGACTCTGGGCAGTCAGCTGTTCCAGTGTGTCCTGTGGATCATTTGGCACTGAATCAGCCCGTGCCTGGCACAGATAGAAGAGTGGTGGACCTTACCAGGACAGCCTCCCAGGTCAAATCATCTTTGCCCTCACCTATTTCCTGAGACCAGGCTGTTCTTAACTTATCAGTTATAGCCTTTAAGGGTCAGACTCTAGAAGAGGGTCAATAGGAGAGGCGGGGGGGTGGATGGGAAACCAGGGAGAGAATAAACATCTTGGTGCATTCAGCAGCTGATTTACGGAGGCAGCAGATCAACAGACTCCATCATGGCTGCTGAGACAGTCTGCTACTATTCTAGCTGGTGTCTGTGTGTTTCAACCTGGGTACATTATTGTCATAGATGATGTCATAGATGATGTCACTGATGGGCTTACCTGAGCAGGTGAGATCCAGGATGTAGTCAGAGGAACTTGATGTTGCACACTCCCTCAGAGTAGATCCAGATTGAACACAGTCAGAGCTGATCCACCACACAGATCTCCGTGAGGACTCCTTTCTCTGTTCTACAGAAACAGCAGAGCCACAGTCTAACTCTCTGCAGGCAGCAGCTGCTGTCTTCAGGGTCCAGTCAGAGTTAAAGCCCTCCACTGGTCTCCAGTCTCCCTGATGTTTCAGCTCCAGTGTTCCTGCACAGCGACTGTCTCCTCCCACCAACCTGACATCATCAGGCTCTGAACAGAAACAAGAGAGTCATCAGTAAAAGAATAAAGTGAGTTTCATTAGAACATAAATGAACCAGATCAGAGCTGCAGCTCCTCTTCTACCTGAGCAGGTGAGTCCAACAGCTTTGCCAGGTGAGCAGGTGTTTCTCTCTGAGTCTGAGCTTCTACAGTCCAGGAGAGCAGACTCATTTCCTCCACACTGGAACTCTTTGGTCCACATTGGATGCTCCACTTCTCCATAGATCACACCCTGGAGGACTGAAGGAGCCCCACAGCCAAGCTGCCTACAGACCACTTCTGCATCCTGCTGGTCAAAGTCAGCTTCACACACTGAGGACCACGACTGGTTGGACTGGTTGGACTGGTTGGACTGGTTAGTCTTCACCTCCAGTCTGCCTGAGCACAGACTAGTCCCATTCACCAGTCTGACAGAGTCTGGAGAGATGAAACAACAATTCAGTGATTCAAACTGGACTCAGAACAGTTCCAACATGAGTTCATCATCAGGACAGTGGCGGCTGGTGGAAATGTTTCTAGGTAGGACTGTGCCACATCCAATCAATTTCAGCAAAGATTCCGGTATGATTTAATGCAAAAAAGGTGAAGGTATCAAAAACACATTAATACTTTGCAGTTAAATACTTAACAATTATTTTATTCCAACAGGAAGAGTAAATAATGCCTTGAAAAACAACAGTATAAAATGTACTCAGTGGTGGAATGTAACTAAGTAGCATTTACTCAAGTACTGTACTTAAGTACAATTTTGAGGTACTTCGACTTTACTTGAGTATTCCCATGGTCTGCTACTTTCTACTTCTACTCAACTACATCTCAGAGGGAAATATTAGACTTTTTACTCCACTACATTTATCTGAAAACTTTAGTTACTTTACAGATTCAGATTATTTATACAAAATATTATCAACTAATAAATGATGTAATATTATAGATTAAACTACCCAGCAGTATATGATCATTAAAATGAGCTCCACCTTTACCAGCTGCAACATTAAAGTGATAAACACATTAAGGTATCAATTGGAATACAATACTATACATTATTCTGCATAATGAGTACTTTTATGTTTGGTACTTCAAGTACTCAGATGCTAATATTTTTGCACTTTTACTTTTGAATGCAGGACTCTTACTTGTAACAAAGTATTTCTACATGGTAGTATTGCTACTTTTACTGAAGTACAAGATCTGAGTACTTCTTCCACCACTGCATGTACTATAATACAATAAACATGTAATACAATAATAATATAATATAACAATTTAACATGTAATAGAAAATGTTTACTTAATGTGATGCCCCTATTGACCTCGCTTTGTTTGGTAAATCAATAGTGAGGTAAAGATCATGGGAAGTAAACATGAAGTGCAATTAGGAATACTGCTGTTAAGTCCTGAAGCTATTCAGAAACCTGAATGTACATAAACATGGACTCTAGTACTCTGAGGTGTAGAGATGGTAAACTCCAGAAAAACTTCTGCTTCAAAACTCTCTCACCTTACTGAAAAGGCACAACCACAACACATCCACAAATATTAATACTACATAAAACACAGTTAACAAGAGCAATACAATTAATTTATCGGTCTCAATTAAGTTTCTGGATAGTAATGAACTTGAAAAACCGCTCCTGGATGTTATTGTTGGCATCGATGTAGCGTAGCACAAGCACCAGCTGGCAGTGGGTGGAAATGTCCGTCGACTCGTCTGCTTGAATTGCGATCAAATCAGCGCTCTTTACTTCCTCCAGAATGTAATCCCTAAGCACTGACAGCATGCAGTCTAACAGCTCGTTTTGCACCGTCTTTGAGGTGCCTTTAAAAACGGTGGCGGTCTTCAGGTGCTCCTCCAGCACGGTGTCCAGTGAGGCAACAAAATCCACCAACCTCCTGAAAACACCAGGGTTGACCGAGGAATCGGTCTCGTCATGCCCACGCAGGGCCAACTCAAAAGCACCACTAAACTTCACACAATGGATTATTTTGGATAAAATGTGCCGGTTTTTATCCTCCTCCTCGTTGTGTTTCCTGACCGCAGTCCTGTGGTCGTCATCCAGCTGCGGAGCGATGTTCACTCGGCCTAGCACGGCTAACTTCACAGAGTTTTCCATGTGTGTCCTGGTGTTCTCGTGTTTCTTTACTTTTTCCTACAGGTGCTTCATATCCTTCACTCCCGTTGTTGTCCATGCTGGATCCGTCCCCGTCGTTAAATAAAGTATGACGGCATCCAGCTAGCCAGGTCTTTCTGGTGTACCAGCTACGACAGAAGCCTCGGATATACTTCTTCCCTTCTTCACCAGCCTGCTGTTTTATTACCAGGTCGGGTTGATCTGGGCCCGGCTCCTTCACCTGTAGTTTATCCACCAAAGTCCTTCTCTCAAACGGCTCCAGGAGGAGAGATTTTACCGAGTTAGGGTTCGGTCTCGCAGTAGCGGTCCCGCTCACCATTGTAATAGTTAAAATTGCGCCTCTAGAGACCTCAGAGAGCAGTCCTGACTTTAGCAGTAGCTGGCTATAATCGCCCCTCTCATATTAGATTTGAGGACGCTGATTGGCTAAATTTAATGTCATACGTTCAGAGCTCGAATCGAATCGGCTATTGGCTAAGCTGCTACACAGACCCGCCTGCTGTGAGCTGAACTTCAGACATACAGACAGCAGAGGGGAGTCAGGGACGAGCGGGAAAACCATATATTTTGCACAGATGATTTTCTGTCATATTTTACACAAATTACTGGGTGAATTCCATATTTAAAACACACACATATTGACAATTTGTATAATTTATTATTATTATTAGTAGTAGTAGTAATGTTTTTTTGTGTGTGACTCAGGGAGGGCGGCGCCCTCTATTGGCCGGCCGCCACTGATCAGGACACATCTTTTCACTGCTCATTGACAGTGACTAACTGGAGAAGTTTAGAGCGCTCCATGCCATCGATTAGCTAAGTTAGATCAAAACACAAATATTAAAAGCCAAAAGATCAAAACCATATCATTTATATTCAGACTGGGAGAAGGATTATCTTTTTGTTTCCTCATATTCTAACTCTGTCTGTCTTATCTGCAATGTGAACATGGCTTTACCAAAGAAGGTCAATTTGGAGCAGCATTTCAAAACGGTGCACTAATAGTTTGACGGTGAATAAAGAAGCGTCAGGTGAAGGCTGAAGAGGGATAGAGCCACCTGAAAGAGTGTATTATATACAGATTCACAATATGTAGTTAGGGAGGGACAGGACCAAAGCAGAGGAATTAGATTTGTCTCTGTGGCAGCGGATACATGTTGGATCAATATTTGGGTTGACTCTGGGCAATCACCTGTTCCAGTGTGTCCTGTGGATCATTTGGCACTGAATCAGCCCGTGCCTGGCACAGATAGAAGAGTGGTGGACCTTACCAGGACAGCCTCCCAGGTCAAATCATCTTTGCCCTCACCTATTTCCTGAGACCAGGCTGTTCTTAACTTATCAGTTATAGCCTTTAAGGGTCAGACTCTAGAAGAGGGTCAATAGGAGAGGCGGGGGGGTGGATGGGAAACCAGGGAGAGAATAAACATCTTGGTGCATTCAGCAGCTGATTTACGGAGGCAGCAGATCAACAGACTCCATCATGGCTGCTGAGACAGTCTGCTACTATTCTAGCTGGTGTCTGTGTGTTTCAACCTGGGTACATTATTGTCATAGATGATGTCATCGATGATGTCACTGATGGGCTTACCTGAGCAGGTGAGATCCAGGATGTAGTAAGCGGGACCTGATGTTGCACACTCCCTCAGAGCAGATCCAGACTGAACACAGTCAGACCTGATCCACCACACAGATCTGCGTGAGGACTCCTTTCTGTTTTCTACAGAAACAGCAGAGCCACAGTCTAATTCTCTGCAGGCAGCAGCTGCTGTCTTCAGGGTCCAGTCAGAGTACCTCACTGGTCTCCAGTCTCCCTGATGTTTCACCTCCAGTGTTCCTGCACAGCGACTGTCTCCTCCCACCAACCTGACAGACTCTGAACAGAAACAAGAGAGTCGTCAGTAAAAGAATTGAATTTAAAAAAAGATTAAACTGAGACTTAACTTTATTTATTTATTTCTCTTTTTTTATTTACCTGTTGAGTTGTGATTTTCTTCAGCCTGGAGTCCTGTAGAAATACACAAATATTTAATGTTTTAAGTACATTTTTGGAGATGTGACGGAGCCGCTGGCGGGCTGCCTTGAGACCGGCCCGGCCGTCAGTCATGTGATACGTCTTGCTTGAGTATACTTCAGTGTTTACAGTCTGCAAACTGAATCCTTCATTTAGTCGTCAGTATGCAGAACAATATGGGTGTGAGTCTTTCAGTATTTCACGATTGTGGATTCAGTACATAGCGGTGCTAATTTCAGGATCTACTCCAGTCCGCTGTGCACTAATAAAGGCGGTGTGGTAAATTATGTCATCAAAGCAGAATAAAGTGTGTATAAAATTATGGAGTTTTTATATTTGAAAAAGTTAAATCAAAGAAAGTAAACACAAAGGCAAAAGGTAAAATTTATTCATGCTTAACTTAACTTAACAAATAACCACATTTTACTAAAAAGTGTTTAGTACTTCTAAATTCTCAGTGACTTCAAGAATAACAAGTTCAAGTTATACAAAATAACACTGCAAAACTGGTATTTTGTGTAGTTTTTCAACTAATCACACAATAATGTTTGTAACAACTGGTGACTTGGTGTGTATTTTCCATCAGTAGCAATATCTATGTTCCTTTGTAGAAAAAAAAGCATTTAAAAATCGGCCCAATGGCATCACGTGACGAACATGGAAGTTGTAGTACCGCCGTTTGGCCACTACAAACCAACAACGGTACGTTTTTTTTTACAATTTTCGTATGCTATTTCATTATTAAGTCACTTTGATTCACCATCAATTTTCGTTAAACTGCCAATATTTGGGCCTTTCTAGTTCATTACGCTGGTTAGCATTATAGCTAGGCTAATGTTAGCATTTAGCAGACGCTTGGAACGTCTGGAAGGGTATAGCCAAACAGAGGCAGAGTAGGAGCGAGCATTCTGGGTAAGCGCGCCCAGCAGTTCATGAAATCTACCAAAGAAATATATACTTGGGGTGCATCCCAAAGCTCTTATTTGTCGTTTCCTCGCTCCTCGATCCTCGCTTGAACCGGAAGTTGTTTGTGTTCACCTTCTAGAAGACCGTCCCAAAGCTCTTATTTTCTGCACGGAGCGAGGATCGAGGATCGAGGAGGGATCTCTGAGGAGCGATGAGCGAGGAGCGAGGATACACGAGAGCAGCATTCACGGAAGTCTTTTACCGACCGACACGCCCCCTTATTGGATATCAGTTACTGATTGGACGCTGCGGCGATCGGGCTGATCTGATAACTTTACCTCTCAACATCACTGAAGTTTTATACCGGAGTGAAGACAGATCACAGATTAAACGTTTTATATTTTAGTTGTTTTCTGATTCACCATCTAGTTAATATATGTGTTAATTGTAGCTCTGAACATAGTTAACTGTAGGTGTGAACAGTGTTAACTGTAGGTGTGAACAGTGTTAACTGTAGGTGTGAACAGTGTTAACTGTAGGTGTGAACAGTGTTAACTGTAGGTGTGAACAGTGTTAACTGTAGCTCTGAACAGTGTTAACTGTATGTGTGAACAGTGTTATCTGTAGGTGTGAACATATTTAACTGTAGGTGTGAACATAGTTAACTGTAGGTGTGAACAGTGTTAACTGTAGCTCTGAACAGTGTTAACTGTAGGTTTGAACAGTGTTAACTGTAGGTGTGAACAGTGTTAACTGTAGGTGTGAACAGTGTTAACTGTAGCTCTGAACAGTGTTAACTGTAGGTGTGAACAGTGTTAACTGTAGGTGTGAACAGTGTTAACTGTAGCTCTGAACAGTGTTAACTGTATGTGTGAACAGTGTTATCTGTAGGTGTGAACATATTTAACTGTAGGTGTGAACATAGTTAACTGTAGGTGTGAACAGTGTTAACTGTAGCTCTGAACAGTGTTAACTGTAGGTTTGAACAGTGTTAACTGTAGGTGTGAACAGTGTTAACTGTAGGTGTGAACAGTGTTAACTGTAGCTCTGAACAGTGTTAACTGTAGGTGTGAACAGTGTTAACTGTAGGTGTGAACAGTGTTAACTGTAGCTCTTCACAGTGTTAACTGTAGGTGTGAACAGTGTTAACTGTAGGTGTGAACAGTGTTAACTGTAGGTGTGAACAGTGTTAACTGTAGGTGTGAACAGTGTTAACTGTAGGTGTGAACAGTGTTAACTGTAGCTCTTCACAGTGTTAACTGTAGGTGTGAACAGTGTTAACTGTAGGTGTGAACAGTGTTAACTGTAGCTCTTCACAGTGTTAACTGTAGGTGTGAACAGTGTTAACTGTAGGTGTGAACAGTGTTAACTGTAGCTCTGAACAGTGTTAACTGTAGGTGTGAACAGTGTTAACTGTAGGTGTGAACAGTGTTAACTGTAGGTGTGAACAGTGTTAACTGTAGGTGTGAACAGCAGCAGAAGGTCCTTCAGTATCTCTCATTCACACACCGCGAGTGAAGCAGCCTGTCACTGAGAGGAGTTTATAAAACCTGACAAACGGGTCTAAAACATCTTTCTGCATTTATTAGAAAGATTTTTCTTTTCATGATCTGTTATTTCCCCCGTTAACTTATATTAATGACACTATTAAAGTCAGAGAGAGAAGGAGAGTCTGTCTGTCAGCAACAAACACCTGTTACATTATTTATCTTCATTTCCATTCAGTCACATGTGAGGCTGATAATTCCTAAACGTCGGGTTTGATATGAGTTACATCATTTACATTTTCCCTGAAACATTCAGTCTGATAAATAATTTCCAGTATTCAAAAGACACCATAGTCATATTATAGGTTATTAAATAAAGAATACACAATCAGAATATCAATAAATACAGACACTAATAATGAATAAATAATATAAAAATATTGTGCCAGTAGAGATGGTTCCTGAGCCTGTAAACAGGACTCAGTATAAATACAGACTGCAGCTGTTATTCATGTGCAGGTGTTTGTTAAACAGGTAACAGGCTACAGAGAGAAAACACTGCTGCTCTGCTACTGATAATAACTGTGTGTCTTTATTAGTATTATTAGTACAGTTCAAACACAAACTCCATCTAAAGTCTCTATAGCTATTAAAGCCGACTGACAGCTGATCCAGCTGTGATCAGCTGCTGCTGTCATCAGAAACGGACGTCGCTTCACGTGACGCTTCAGAGGAAACGACGTCTCATTTCTCTTAAAACATATTTCCTCGTTTCCTCTCCGCAAGGAAAAGACGCAAGTGAGGGAAACGTGGATGCAATTAAGAGCTTTGGGACGGACCCATAGAAGCTGCATTGGATGTTTCAGCCCGTTGCGGCGATACGTCAACGTGGGCGCCATATTGGACCGGGCAAGACTGGTCTGTAACCCTATACTAGTGAACGGGGGAGCTGCCGTTTTTTTGGATAAAAAGCACTATAACGTCTACATTTCTCAACTGATTTCAACGAGTCAGTATGGCAGTTGGACAAAGGCTATATTGATAACATCTTTATGGTTGGGGAGCTGGACTTTGACTATGTTGACCCCTAGGCCTCCAGGAACTAGACCTGTAGCTTTCTGCCTCCTTGCCCAAGGTACTTTGTAGATATGGCCTTGCATAGATATGGTATTACATTATTTAATGTATATTTTAATTTTTTTTTTTTTTTTTTTTTTTTTTGCATTTTTCGGACATACTGTATTTTGACTTTTTTTAAAAGTTTTTTTTTATTCTTATTTTTTTTTTATTTTTTAGGACATACTATACTTTGACCGTTTTTAAAACTTTTTTTATTTTATTTTTAATTTTTAATTTGTTTGACTTTTTAGGACATACTATTTCTGACTTTTTTTTTTTTTACATTTTTATGACATACTATACTTTCCCCTTTTTTTTTTCTTTTTTTTTTTAAACTTACTATATATATGAATATAATCTAAACTAACTATATATATATATACTTACAATACTATATTATGGCTTTTAACATTTTTTTAAAATCTTTTTTTATTTTTTTTACATTTTTAGGACATACTATACCTTGACTTTTTTAATATAATTTTTAATTTTTTTACCTTTTTATGACATACTGTACTTTGACCTTTTTTTTAAACCTTTTTCCTTTTTAGTTATTTTTTATTTATGTTTTTTGTTTTTAACATTTTAAGGACATACTATACTTTTTTTTAACCTCTTTTTTTTTTTTTTTTTTTTTTTTACATTTTTAGTACAGACTATATTTTGACTTTTTTATACTTTTTTTTTTTTTTTTTTTTTTTTAGTTGTTAATGACATACTATACTTTGCCTTTTTTTTAAACTTTTTTTTAAAACTTACTATATGTATAAATATAATCTAAACTAACTAGATATATAAACTTACAATACTATATGATGACTTTTTAACATTTTTTTAAAATCTTTATGTATTTATTTATTTATTTTTTACATTTTTAGGACATACCATACTTTGACTTTTTTTAAAACCTTTTTATTTATTTTTTATTTATGTTTTATTGTTTTTTACATTTTAAGGAGATACTATACTTTGATTTTTTTTTACCCCTTTTTTAACTTTTTTAGGACATACTATATTTTGAGTTTTTTTTTTTTTTTTTTTACATTTTTAGGACAGACTACATTTAGACTTTTTTATACTTTTTTATTTTTTTTTGTTCTTAATGAAATACTATATTTTGCCTTTTTTGCCTTTTTTTAAAACTGACTATGTATATAAATATTAATATAAATTATTTAATTTTTTTTAACTTTTTTAGGACATACTATACTTTAAACTTACTATATATATAAATATAATCTAAACTAACTATATATATATATATAAACTTACAATCA
The DNA here is from genome assembly GCA_916701645.2 of Sebastolobus alascanus. Lineage (NCBI taxonomy): Eukaryota > Metazoa > Chordata > Actinopteri > Perciformes > Sebastidae > Sebastolobus > Sebastolobus alascanus. The sequence continues at coordinate 37,540 of CAKAOJ020002072.1, forward strand.
TATATTATGACTTTTTAACATTTTTTTAAATCTTTTTTTATTTATTAATTTTTTTTTACATTTTTAGGACGTACTATATTTTGACTTTTTTAACTTTTTTTTTTTTTTACATTTTTAGGACAGACTATATTTAGACTTTTTTATTCTTTTTTTTTTTTTTTTTAGTTCTTTATGACATACTATATTTTGCCTTTTTTTTAAGTTTTTTTTAAAACTTACAATGTATATAAATATTAATATAAATTATTATTTTTTTTAAACTTTTTTAGGACATACTATACTTTAACTTTTTTTTTAAAACTTTTTATTTTTTATTATGTTTACTTTTTTAGGAAGTACTATATTCTGACTTTTTTTAAAACCTTTTTTATTTTATTTTTTATTTTTTACTTATTGTTTTTTACATTTTAAGGACATTCTATACTTTGACTTTTTTTAAAAACTTTTTTTTTATTTTATATTTCATTTTTTTTTAACATTTTTAGGATACACTATACTTTCCCCTTTTTTTAAACTTTTTTTATTTATTTATTTTTTTACTTTTTTTGGAATTATTATTCTTTGTCTGTTTTTAAACTTTTTCTATTTTTTTTTTTTTTTTACGTTTTTAGGACATACTATATTTTGACTTTTTTATAGTTTTTTTAAATTTATTTTTATTTTTTTTATTTTTCAGGACATACTATATTTTTTCATGTTTTTTAACTTTTTTTTTTTTTTCTTTACATTTTTAAGACATACTATATTTTGACTTTTTTTATACTTTTTTTAATTTATTTTATTTACTTTTTTACTTTTTTAGGACATAATATATTCTGACTTTTTTTACTATTTTTTTCTTATTTTTTACTTTTTTAGGGCATACTATATTTTGATTTTTTATACTATTCTTTTTTATTTTTTTTTACATTTTAAAGACATTCTATACTTTGACTTTTTTAAAATTTTTTAATTTGGATTTTTTTATATTTACATTTATATTTTGATTTTCCCTAATTTCAACCCCCATTCATATGTAATTTTAAATGGACATCTTCCCCCAGAGTGTACAAAATACATAGAGATGTGAAACCACCACGGTATTGCTCTAGAATGACTGGAGATCAACATATTTCAGTTTCAGCACCCCAGAAGCTCTAGAAATAAACTTGGTCTAAAATCACCTATTCTCATCAATGGGTCTCAGACTTGACACCGCTAAGAAAGGGATAATGTACAGCTAGCGGGTCATTGTTGTGAAAAGAATCCCTGACGCGAAGTGGAGGGGTCTCTCATCGCCCTGAAGGGGATTCTTTCACAACAATGACCCGCTAGCTGTACATTATCCCGCTTATTACACGGCTACTTACTGAAGAAATCAATATTTTGACGCAAAAACGGTCAGCCAGAGTCCGACATCAGAGCTGCGCCCATAGCAACGGTCTGTTCTACATAGCAACGGTCTGCTAGAAACAGGCTTTTAACAATATCAGCTTGTCAAGAAACACTAGAACTGGCTCTGTTGGACTGGTGAAAGAGAAAATGCAAAAACGTAACTGCCACACACCTCTGACAGCTTACCATTGCATTATCCACCAAGAAGCTCTGGGTGGCAAGATTCTGGAACCGGATAACGTAATGACCACAGTCACGAAAACGGTGAACTTCATTCGGGCGCGGGGCCTGAATCACCGTCAGTTCCAACTATTTGTGAAGGAGGTGGGCACGGAACAAGGAGATGTGCTGTACCATACAGAAGTAAGGTGGCTGAGTAGGAGCGCCGTCCTCAAGAGATTCTTTTGAGCTTCCAGATGAAATTGCTCTGTTCATGCAAAGTAAAGGAAAACTCTTGCTCGAACTGTCAGATCCAAACTGGCTGTGTGATTTTGCCATGTTGTCTGACATAACGGAGCATCTCGCCCAACTGAACCAGAGGCTGAAGGGCCGCAAACATGTCATAACGGGGATGTACGACGTGATCACAGCTTTCCAGCTGAAACTGCTCCTATGGAAGCCTCAACTCCAACAGGATAGTCTTGCCCACTTTCCTGTCTGTCAGAGCATCTCAACCTCAGTCCCGGGTGCTTTTTCATGCACTCGATTGGCTAGCAAAGTGAACCGGTTGATTAATGAATCCGAACGGCACTTCTCTGACTTTAAAGCACAGCACTTAACCTTTCCCATCTTTGCCCATCCTTTCACCACCGACGTCCACAGTGCACCACATCACCTTCAGATGGAGTTAATAGAACTTCAATGCAACGGTAGCCTGAGAGCAAAGTTCCAGGATGCTGCAATCGAGGACTTTTACCGTCTCCCCCCCCCTGCTTTGATGCCACAGCTCCGACTTCAAGCTGCCCGTGTCCTGTCCATGTTTGGAAGCACCAACATGTGCAAACAGATGTTTTCAATCATGAATCTGAACAAGACCAAGCACAGATCACGGATCAGCGATGATAACCTCCACGCTGTTTTACGGATTGCTACCGCACAAGACTTAAAGCCAGACATCGACGGACTGAGCTCAGGAAACGGCGTCAGTCATCCGGCCAGAAAACAAATAGGTAAAACCTACAGGTATTTACAATATCATGAAATGTATTTCAATCAAGAATAGGTACGATGTAATATGCGTGCATTCTAATAGTTGTACTTGCATTTAGTTTGTTTTGTGTTTGTTGTTATGTGCAGGGATTGATCCATGGATTAGGATGGTTTGTAATATGGTGTCTCAGGGTGAGTAGAGATCTACTTGGTGTGTTCAGGGCCAGGCAGCATCACTCTCACATCCCACTTCATCCACATTATGTCTGAGTAACCTCAACCAGAACCTGACCAGTATAATTATAAACTGAAACAATCCTTACTTTTACTCTGACTTTATTAGTATACTACTTTGTATATTCATGTACTCATATGTGTGTGTGTTCATGCAGCCACATGTTTACTGCAGTCATTTGTTTTTGTAAAATGCCACACCACTGTTATCTACCACAGATGATCTCAGCCGATTAGCTGTTGCAACACAAACAGTTTATACGCCACAGACTGCACGTTAGATCACAGCACATTTATTTGTTGCACCATAGTTCTGCCCCTCTCAACTGCGACCAAAAAGACAAACAAAGTTAATGTAATAAATAGTGCTTGATAATATTTGTGTGATGGTAAAAAAAAAGAACTTTATTATTCACTTGAAAATTTTGATCTTTGACGGATGAGTACTGATGAGAGTTTCTTAATGTCAGAAATTCATGGGATCTATGTTATAATAACACATAGAAATGTGAGTGTGTGTGCCCATATTCAGTATATTTCTGTCCACGTACATGCATATATATCGATGCACAAGAATGTGTTTTTGTTACTGAACTCATTTTTTAAATAAATTGTACAATAGTTGTACACTTGAATGTCTGCTTGCAATTATTTTTCCTAGACTGCTGCTTTCAGAGCTAGTTATTAATTAAGTTATTACTAAAACCAATGATAATCGAATGCAGAAGCAATTATGTTATATGATAAAGAGTAGATATATTTATATAGTCTTAGAGTTACAACCGGCCCTTTGAGGGCAACCATAATGCTGATGTGGCCCGGGATGAAGTTGAGTTTGACACTCCTGATCTAGACACTTGGGAACCAGATTAGACACTACGTGCCAAAAGTTGGAAATAATTTCAAGTGTGGCAAACATGCACTTGTTCCAATCTTCTTAATTTTTACAAAGTCCATTCGTGTGTGTGAGAGGGTGTCACAGCCACAATTTCAGCATCCTAGTACATTACAGTTCAATGTTATGAAGTTTCTCTTTTCTTCATGTTTTTACATTAAAGCTGCAGTAGGTAAAAAATAAACTTTTTCTGATATTCTTCATTTTTGCAGCATTTATGCATCTGTGGGAAAGGGTGTTACTGATGAAGTTTCATTCTCCTAGCGCAAGGCCTTTTGAAGATATAGCCTCTGTTCACTTGACATACCCAAGACCCAGCGGTAAGGGATGCGAAGTGGACAAATGTTGTCGGGATGGTGGGCGGTGTCCGATGGCATTACCCGAGGGATTAAGGTATTGTCATTGGGCAACCCCGTCCAATGGCAAGACCCAAAGAGCCTGCCATCTGGTGGACAGATGAAGGGTTGTGCTGAGAGCGCAGAAAATTGAGAAAACTTTGAATTATCATAACTCCGAGGGGGAAAGGGCCCCAAAGGGAAAGGTTTTGAGTCCCCACTTGGAGTTTTGGACCCCATGTTAAGGTCTCTGAATTGGACACCTTATCTCCCCAGGACCATAAGTACAGTTATGATCTTAATTTTACTGAAATAATGGTGATAATAATTGGTGCAATATTAGACACATCGTTTTAAATACTTATCTTACATTTCATTTTTTAAACACAACATCATGTTAGATATGAACATCAATAAGCTAACATTAGCTTATATCGATTAGCTAACAATAATGAACGTTAGCTAGCTCTTATCTGATGTTACAGAAGCAAACGTTTTATAAAGACGTAGCGTTAACTTGAACAGTTGATGATGTGAAAAATGCTTAAAGGAAAATGTGATATGATACTACCAGTTTTTAATAATGACCTAATAATTGATTGAATCCACCATATCGAAAGACAGACCGCTGATCCATGAACCAGAAGCAGTGACGTTAACATGTTTAACAGTTTTTCAGCAAAATCTTTGGGAAAAGAAAAAGAAATCGTAAAGAAAATCGCTTCACGTGACGCTTCAGAGGAAAGGACGTCTCATGTGTCTAAAAACATATTTCCTCTCTTCCTCTCTCCTCGTGTCTCTTCCTCGCCTCCTCCGCTCGCATCTCCCGTGGGCGGGACTAAGACAGAGGAGAGGAGTCGAGGAGAGGAATCGAGGAGAGGAGTCGAGGAGAGGAGGCGAGGAGAGGAATCGAGGAGAGGAGTCGAGGAGAGGAATCGAGCCGTATAAATTCAGAAATGGGAAAGGTCTTATGTATCTACAGTATGTCTTATTATGTCTATGTATAAATGTCTATGTATATATATGTCTATGTATACATGTATAAATGTCTACTTATGCATGTCTCTGTATACATGTGTATCTACATGTCTATGGTCTCTCACGTTTTTGACCTCAGTGATGAATACGTTAGGTTTCCTGTGGCTGCTTCACAATAAAAGTCTCACTGTGTTTGTCCAGTTGAGGTGTTTTAATGTGAAGCAGCAGCAGCAGGAAATGTTGTGTTATCATCAGCAGTAACTTAATGCAGCTCCGATCTGTCTGTGTGAGAGTGAACAGGAAACACTGAGGCTGATATCAATCAGAGCAGCTTACAAACAGCATCACGTATGAAAGATTATAACCATGGCTGTCAAAGTTAATGCGTTAAGGCAAATATGTTTTTAATGCCATTAATTTCTTTAATACATGAAAACAACTTGTGATTTGTAGGTTGTAGCAGCTCAGTTTTAAAGCTAGAGTTAAGATACTGGTATCATATGAAACTAGAAAACATAAGGAAAAGGCATGTCCACTTTCAAAGGGGTCCCTTGACCTCTGACCTCCAGATATATGAATGTAAATGGGTTCTATGGGTACCCACGAGTCTCCCCTTTACAGACATGCCCACTTTATGATAATCACATGCAGTTTGGGGCAAGTCATAGTCAAGTCAGCACACTGACACACTGACAGCTGTTGTTGCCTGTTGGGCTGCAGATTGCCATGTTATGATCTGAGCATATTGTTTTATGCTAAATGCAGTACCTGTGAGGTTTTCTGGACAATATCTGTCATTGTTTTGTGTTGTTAATTGATTTACAATAAAAAATATATACATACATTTGCATAAAGCAGCATATTTGTCCACTCCCATGTTGATAAGAGGATTAAATACTTGACAAATCTCCCTTTAAGGTACATTTTGAAAAGATAAAAAAATATGCCATTAATTTGTGATTAATCGTGATTAACTATTTTAATTGATTGACAGCCCTAATTATAAATTCAATGTGTACTAATTTACAGCATCCATGTTCCCTTTTTGTTTTTTCTTCCTTTCAGTGTGGAGCTGCTGTGATGTGATGTGTGTGGGGGGGTGATCAGTGTCGGCCCGCCCTATACGCTGAATATTCGGCTGCGTAGGGCCGCACCTTTTTCCTTTAAATTAGTGCTGTCAATCAATTCAAATATTTAATCGGGATTAATCACATGATTGTCCATGATTAATCACGATTAATCACAAATTTATCTTACATTTTTTATCTGTTCAGAATGTACCTTAAAGGAAGATTTGTCAAGTATTTAATCCTCTTATCAACATGGGAGTGAACAAATATGCTGCTTTATGCAAATGTATGTATATATTTATTATTGGAAATCACGTTAACTTTGACAGCACTAATTGCAATACAGTAATCAATCGCTTATGTTGTTCTTTCTCTCCTCTTCCCTCTCCTCTCCTCCCCTCCCCTCTCCTCTCCTCTCCCCTCCTATCCTCTCCTCTCCTCTCCTCTCCTCTCCTCTCCTCTCCTCTCCTCTCCTCTCCTCTCCTCCTCTCCCCTCCTATCCTCTCCTCTCCTCCTCTCCTCTCCTCCCTGTTTTGGACTCAGTGCTGCTCACCATCAGCTGCCTCCACAGCAGCATCAATAAATAGAAACAAACAACAATCCACATGTACACAGAGAAACACAAACAATGTAAACCACAAACAACATACTGTATGATGCACATTACTCATATTGCACACGATCTATATAAAAACAGAATAAATAGAAGTTAAAAATAGAAAATACCATGACGCTATCGCACAACCCTCAGCCTCAAGAAACATTATTTAAAATTTAAAATTTTGATGGAGGTGGGCATAAAGGAGTTCTTAAAACGGTTCGGTTTGCATCGAGGGACTCTGTATCGTCTGCCAGATGGTAAGAGCTCATACTCAGAGTGGAAAAAAATATGAATGTAAATGCAATATATGTATAAAAATGTGTGAATAATAACACATGATGTTTAAAGCAGAGTCCTACCTGAGCTCCACAGCAGCAGCAGCAGCAGCAACAGGTGATCCATGATGTCCAGGTAGACCGTCTGTCTGCTCTGTGTGTTCTGTCCTGCAGCTTCACTCATCACTTACTTCTCTGTAGTTTTACACATGATATCTATACTTCTCTGAACTACATTTCTGTGGAACTGACATGTTGATAAGAAGCTGCTGACAGATTACTAATTATAGGACTGTGGTTTCTGTTACCATGACAACCAGGGCAGGCTGAGATGTTCCTGTCAGATTAATGCTGTCAGAGTGTTCTTATCATTTCCAAGTAAATGTGTTGACATCAGCAGAGAGTCGTTCAGAGGAGACTGAACTACAGCTGTAACTAACCATTATATTAATATTTGATGAATCTGTCCATTCTGTTATTCAGTAATCAATCATTGAGGAAGGAACAGTGCTGATCATAAATGGTGCTGGATGATATTTTAGTGTTTCAGTGTGTCGTCTCCTTGTTAACTGCTGCTTGTTTAACTGACTGTGTCTCACTCGGTTCACTGACATCATGTTTCTGTGTTGTTGGACTTGAATGAGTCCTTCAGAAAGCTGCAGGATGTATTCAGCTCTGCTGCTTTCTTTATTCATATCAACTCATGTTTCAGTCTCTGCCTTTTTATTTTGAAATTGATCTGAAGCTGTGAATATTTGTTTCAGTCCCGCCCACTGTTTAAGTGAGGCTGGAACACCAACCGATTGGTTCATCTGGCTGTCAATCAACGGATCAATATCTCGGATGTTTCTGAGCACAATCTCATGATTATGACTTAATATTAAATAATAATGACTTTATATCTCATGATTATGACTTAATATCTAACAATAATGACTTAATATCTCATAATTATGACTTAATATATAACAATAATGACTTAATATCTCATAATTATGACTTAATATTGTCAGGGTGTGAGTTTAAAGGGTGGACCCAAACGCAGAGTGACCAGGCAGAAAGATAAATATAAATAAAAGCGAGCTTTAATAATGAAGCTGAAGTCTCCAAACAAAAACCGACAGGCATCAAAAAACCAGCAGCAGATTCAGACTGTCTGAGGTTCATAGTGAGGTCTATCTGTAGGCCAATTCGCTGATATATAATGTTAACATAGTTTTGAAAATGTCTAAATTTGCTGTGAATGGCTTATGTGAATTTGAGGGGAGACGAGGAACTCCTCTTATTACTGTATACGCTGATATATAATGTTTGTCATGTCCTCCTCATCTCATGGGGGGCCGTGAGGAGTGGAGCGGGGAGGGGCAGAAAACATCTTAAGACAGGTTAGACTGATTCTGAACAAAACAGCATAGTTTCCTGTTAACATACAGTAAGAGCTGGGGGCTTTTATTTTGAAAAACTAGGTGAATCACTAGTTTCCTGTTATCATACAATGAGAGTTGGGGGCTTTTATACACAGGTGTAATTAATAACATTAATTATGGCCCTGATCCATTGAAGCCCTGGTTTAGAGCAAGCTGGCTCACTGAAATGTCCGTTACACAGTAAATACAGTGTGTGTGTGAGTGTGTGTGTGTGTGTGTGTGTGTAAGTGTGTGTGTGTGTGTGTGTGTGTGTGTGTGTGTGTGTGTGTGTGTGTGTTAGTCAGCCTGCCCTGATTGGCTAATGTGAATCATCTGTCTGTCTAGCAGCAATCAAAGGTGATGGCCACTGCTAAGTACACTCAGTCAGACAGCTTATAATAGGAGTTAACCAGAGACATACATGTCATCAAAGTACTTTTCTGACAAAAAACGTGAATTTTATCGCTGAGATTTTTTAGGAGAGGAACAAGGACTCTCTGATGAACATATGATGCGAAATATTTGTGTGTAGTGTCATGGAGGTTTTGAGGCTTTTCTGACCACATTTGAGGTGCATCTGGTCAACCTGCTCGGAGGAGTACATCAAAATATAAAACATATCATTTCCTGTTGCCAGTAGGGGGCGCTATGAGTGTGACTCAATGTTGACATGTTAATTTCGTCAGGCCTGGACCCTTATCATGTCTGAGAAATTTGGGGCAGATTGGACCATGTACAGTGGAGTTACAACAACTTCCTGTTTCATGGCGAATGGCCTAAAATGGCCGCCACGCCACGGCAAGGTTGTTCGATGAAAACTCAGGATTTGAATAACTTGTCATCCTTAAAGGTCACCTATTATGCAAAATGCACTTTTCCATGTCTTTTAAACATCAATATCTGTCCCCAGTGTGTCTACAGACCACCGAAGTATCATAAAAGACCGTCATCTCTTTTTCTCCTGCTCCATCTCTCGGAAAATGTGTCAGAAGTGGCGCTGAGTCGTACTTCCTGGAATCAGTGACGTCGGTGATTCTTGCCATGCCAAATAAGGGTTACGGTAGAACTACGGAGAACGGCCTCCAGCTAGGTGAGCCCGCCCACTGAGCTGCTCGCTGAATTTCTCGCTGTCCGCCATTGTTTTCCTCGGTATAATCACAGACCTGCTAACAGGACAAGCAAAGCATGCTACTACTTCTGTTAGTCTACAAGAACCAGCAGAAAAGTCTTCATGTCCTCCGATCATCTGAGGACGTGAAGACCCAGTGGATTCACTTTATCTTTAGCTGTTTTAGGTGATTTTTGACTGAAATGTCCTCACAGCAACAGTAAAACACACGGGTCAGTAGACTACAGGATTCACTGCAAACTGAAGCTCAGGATGGATCCATACCGGCTGTTTGGGACCCACCTTCAGACCTGGACCCACCTTCAGACCTGGACCCACCTTCAGACCTGGACCCACCTTCAAACCTGGACCCACCTTCAGACCTGGACCCACCTTCAAACCTGGACCCACCTTCAGACCTGGACCCACTTTCAGACCTGAACCCACCTTCAGACCTGGAAGCTGTAAGTTTGTCATGTTTCTGTTGTTTTAGTTTTTGTTTATTTAGCAGACTGTTTGCCTGTTAACGTTAGCATGTTGCGCGGCTAACGCCGCTAGCTTTCATAGTGGCTCCACAGGCTTTGTTTACATGCAAACCTTCTGCTCTGAGGCCTGTTTCACCAAACCAAGATAAGGGATTAAGCCGGGGTTTTCTGGTTATCCTGGCTCAGTTTAGCCTTGACTCGGTTTCACGAAAGCAGTGGCACATAAGTTACCATGGAGATTTATTCTGTGCAGCTAGCCTGACCAGGCTAACAGCCAGGCTTAGTTTGTCCTGAGGCCCGTACTACGAAGCGAGTACAACATACCCAGGGTATCTTCTCGTTATCTGGCTTAACCAACCCTAACAAACGAGTTCCAGCTAAACTGTCCTACGAAGGTGGTTATCAACTCGGTAAGTCAACCCAGGGTTTCTCTATCTGGTTATGAGCGCGTTCACGTGAACGGGGCGGTGTTTGCAGCATCTGACCAATCACAGACATGGACAAGTCTACTGTCAGCAGACAGACAGACAGAGCAGCACATATTACAAAGGAAGAGTAAACTATATTAGACAAATACGAAGAAGTTAAACACTTAATCCAGACTAAAAGTAACACAGTTGAAGCTGCTAAATGCAGGAAGGACAGCTGGCAGAAGAAAAAACTCCCGATGTGTGAATGCGTAAATTAACAGACTTATTAATTTAACGGAACACTCAAAAGTCGGATAAAGTCGTCGGGTTATAAATAGCAATAAGAAATTATATTGATGGCTGGATAGACGGTTGCACGTTATTATACCCATTATTAAACAAACGGCGTGTATAACTATTTGAACCTTCTCTCAGGTGCGTCCCCGTTTCCTGCGGTGTGAAACGGACTCAAGAGCAAGTAAAAAAATAAATATAAAAATATAATTCAAAGCAGTAAACACCCGCAGCATAAATCAATCTGTCCTTCCTGCATTTGTCAGTTTAAACTGTGTTGTTTTTAGCCTGGATTATGACTTAAACTTCTTTGTATTTGTGTAATATTACCATACGATCAGCGCACTGAGCTCTGATTGGTCAGTAGACGGTGTTTTTCTTCGAGTTGATCTCTTATCTGGAACATAACCTGCTCCGGAGCAGGTTAGCCGTTCAGCGTAAGTTACCATGGAGATCTACCCCGGTAAGAAGTGATCCACCTTCGTAGGACGGAAAACACAGGGTTAACCCTGAAGTTACCTCGATAACGCCAAATCCTGCTTCGTAGTACAGGCCTCTGGTGCCTTATCTGTTCAGTCAGCAGTCACTCCGATCGGAAAAAAATGTGTTTTTTACAGTTAGTCCATGATCTTATGCATGTATTTTACCTTATTTTTATCAGCCTTCATTAAAATACCATATTTTAATGCTGGCTAATAAAAATAAGTACTTAACTGAATATATACCACTATTCAGTTCAGTACTGTTATTTTAACATTGTGATCATCATTCATTTTTATTTTTATAATCATTCATGTAATAGTCTTTATTACGGTTATATTGTGTTTATGAAGATTGCTGTTCATATTGTTGTTAGAGGTTTGACGAATATATTATTGATTAGAAATGGCTGATAAAGTTCACTGGACCAGTAACTATATAGTGTTTCTGTATATTCATGAAACAACATGGAGAGGACACCACGATGCTTTTTGACCTTTTATTTTTCTTGGATCACTTGTCTGCTCGGGGAGAAAGAAATAGCAATGATTAATACATCGTGTTACTGTGTATACTTACAGTGTACATCGAAATGATCACTTACTTCTCTTTCTGATACCCTCAGTATGTATTGTTAAGTGTGTGCTGTACAGACATCTGACAGTTTGTGAATTCTGTAAAACACATATCAGTTCTTAATTCTGCATGGTGTGTGGATGTCCTACACTCACTACGATGCCAGGCTGCTCTCAGGCTGTACAGTATCTGGGTCCTGTTAAAATGATGTTTTCCATGAGCACCACATCACTGACTTCTTATCCATTATGGACTAAATAAGTACTTCCACTAGACTGACATGTAGGCTGCATCCAGCCTTCTTTCTTTCTTTCTTTCTTTCTATATAAATAATGGTCGTAATAGGGCACACCATGCACAATTCCTGCTGTGCAGATTAAGGTGTTTTAAAGAATTCACAAACTGTCAGATGTCTGTAGGCATACAGCACACACTTAAAAAAGCAAATATAGTTTGCAGAGGTGCAAATATCAATGAAAAAAGTGATTAATTTAAAAAGAGTCGACATTTATAACCACAAAAAACGTGCAGGACATGGACCTGGATATGGAGATAAAAAGGAAGACATTGAGGAAATTAGAAAGAGAAGTAAGTGATCATTCCAGTGCACACTGTAAGCATGTATGTAACATAATGTGTTAATCATTGTATATATCTATATATATATATATATATATATATATATATATATTAGTGGTTGTAATTAATCTTCATGGTAAATTTCCTAAATAATATATTAACCTCCACCGCTCACTTTTAAGGTGAAGTGACAGTAACTCCTTCAATGCTTTAATAATGTTTCAGTTAACAGCAGTGGTGAGTGAATGTAACGTTATCGGCTATTTTTAAACTACTTACGAGTTGAGTCGCTCCGCTATTGTCTGCCACTTTGTTTTTCTCGCTGTTTTCTTACAGCGACCGACGGCCATGTCTCGTTTTCTACATATGATATGTTTTACTTCCCTGAATCTTCAATTCAAAGCTGTTTCTCGCTGGGTTTGAAGGACGCGGAACGCGTTTACTTAATTTCAGCATCAGTAAATCTGCGATCGACCTCGTGGTCTATTGAGGAAAGCAGTGAACGCGCATCTATCAGAATTACTTACACCTGGTTCAACCATGGGTCCATCCCAAAGCGCTTATTTGTCGTTTCCTCGCTCCTCGATCCTCGGGTGAACCGGAAGTTGTTCTGGTGCGCCATCTTGAAGACCGTCCCAAAGCTCTTATTTGTGCATCGAGGATCGAGGATCGAGGAGGGATCTCTGAGGAGCGATAATCGAGGAAACACGAGAGCAGCCTCGACGGAAGTCTTTTACCGACCGACACGCCCCCTTATTGGATATCAGTTACTGATTGGACGCTGCGCCGATCGGGACTGATCTGATAACTTTACCTCTCAACATCGCTGAAGTTTTATACCAGAGTGAAGACAGATCACAGATTAAATGTTTTATAGTTTAGTTGTCTTCTGATTCACCATCTAGTTAATATCTGTGTTAACTGTAGCTCTGAACAGCAGCAGAAGGTCCTTCAGTATCTGTCATTCACACACCGCGAGTGAAGCCGCCTGTCACTGAGAGGGGTTTATATACCTGACAAACAGGACCTAAAACATCTTTCTGCATTTATTAGAAAGATTTTTCTTTTCATGATCTGTTATTTCCCCCGTTGACTTATATTAATGATACTATTAAAGTCAGAGAGAGAAGGAGAGTCTGTCTGTCAGCAACAAACACCTGTTACATTATTTATCTTCTTTTCCATTCAGTCACGTGAGGCTGATAATTCCTGAATGTTTGGATTGATACGAGTTACATCATTTACATTTTCCCTGAAACATTCAGCCTGATAAATAATGTCCAGTGTTCAAAAGACCCCATAGTCATATTATGGGTTATTAAATAATGAATTCACAATCAGAATATCGATAACTACAGATGCTAATAATGAATAAATAATATAAAGATATTGTGCCAGTAGAACAACTGTGTGTCTTTATTAGTATTATTAGTACAGTTCAAACACAAACTCCATCTAAAGTTTCTATAGCTATTAAAGCCGTCTGACAGCTGATCCAGCTGTGATCAGCTGCTGCTGTCATCAGAAACGGACGTCGCTTCACGTGACGCTTCAGAGGAAACGACGTCTCAATTCCCTTAAATCGCATTTCCTCGTTTCCTCTCTCCCCGCATGGTTTCCTTGGGTGCTTCTCAATTCCACATTTTTCGCCTCCTCGACTCCTCGATCCTCGATCCTCCGGCTGTGACCCGGAAATCGATCTCAGCCCTCCATCTTGAAGGACGTCCCAATTCCTAAAATGCGTCTGGAGGAGCGAGGATCGAGGATCGAGGAGGCTTGCCGGAGGAGCTATGAGCGAGGATACACCAGTGTATCCTCCAGTGTATCCTCCACGGAAGTTGTTTACCTACCGACACGCCCCCTTATTGGATATCGTTTATTGATTGGACGCTGCGCCGATCGGACTGATCTGATACATGTCAACATCACTGGAGTTTTATACCGGAGTGAAGACAGATCACAGATTAAAAGTTTTATAGTTTAGTTGTCTTCTGATTCACCGTCTAGTTATTATCAGTGTTTAATTATAGATGTGAACAACAAACAGAGCATGTTGATGGTAAAGTGTTCCAGCAGCAGAAGGACCTGCAGTATCTCTGCTTCACACACCGCAGGTGAAGGAGTCTGACAATGAGAGGGGTTTATAACAGCTGACAATGAACGGACCTCAAACAACTTTCTTCATTTATTAGAAAGAGTTTTCTTTTCATGATCTGTTATTTCCCCCATTAACTTTTATTAAGGATACAGTTAAAATCAGAGAGAGAAGGAGGATCTGTCTTTTACACCTTTTACATCATTTATCCTCATTTCCATTCAGTCACATGTGAGGCTGATAATTCCTGAGCGTCGGGTTTGATAGGAGTCTTTATTAGTATTAGTACAGTTCAGACATAAACAGCTGTTAATGCCGGCTGACAGCTGATCCAGCTGTGATCAGCTGCTGCTGTCATCAGAAACGGACGTCGCTTCACGTGACGCTTCAGAGGAAAGGACGTCTCATGTCTCTACAAACATATGTCCTCTCTTCCTCTCTCCTCGAGTCTCTTCCTCGCCTCCTCCGCTCGCATCTCTCGTGGGCGGGACTAAGACGCTCCTCGAGGAGTCGAGGAGAGGAATCGAGCCGTATAAAATGACAAATGAGAAAGGCCCCCTGCGTCTCTCCCATGCTTCCCTGGTGGGCGGGACTAAGACGCAAGGATGAGACGCAAGTGAGGGAAACGAAGATGCAATTAAGCGCTTTGGGATGCACCCTCTTAAAACGCATTTCCTCCTGTCATTTTATACGGCTCGATTCCTCTCCTCGACTCCTCGAGGAGCGTCTTAGTCCCGCCCACGAGAGATGCGAGCGGAGGAGGCGAGGAAGAGACTCGAGGAGAGAGGAAGAGAGGACATATGTTTGTAGAGACATGAGACGTCGTTTCCTCTGAAGCGTCACGTGAAGCGACGACCGTTTCTGATGACAGCAGTAGCTGATCACAGCTGGATCAGCAGTCGGCTTTAACAGCTGTTTATGTCTGAACTGATCTAATACTAATAAAGACTCCTATCAAACCCGACGCTCAGGAATAATCAGTCTCACATGTGACTGAATGGAAATGATGATAAATGATGTAAAAGGTGTAAAATACAGACCCTCCTTCTCTCTCTGACTTTAACTGTATCCTTAATAAAAGTTAATGGAGGAACTAACAGATCATGAAAAGAAAACTCTTTCCAATAAACGAAGAAAGTTGTTTGAGGTCCGTTGGTTGTCAGGTGTTATAAAGCTCTTTCAGTAACAGACTCCTTCACCTGCGGTGTGTGAAGCAGAGATACTGCAGGTCCTTCTGCTGCTGGAACACTTTACCATCAACATGGCCCGTTTGTTGTTCACACCTACAGTTAACACAGATTATAACTAGAGGGTGAATCAGAAGACAACTAAACTATAAAACGTTTAATCTGTGATCTGTCTTCACTCAGGTACAAAACTCAGTGATGTTGACATGTATCAGATCAGTCCGATCGGCGCAGCGTCCAATCAATAAACGATATCCAATAAGGGGGCGTGTCAGTCGGTAAACAACTTCCGTGGAGGATACACTGGAGGATACACTGGTGTATCCTCGATCATAGCTCCTCTGGCAAGCTTCCTCGATCCTCGATCCTCGCTCCTCCAGACGCATTTTAGGAATTGGGACGTCCTACAAGATGGAGAGCTGAGATCGATTTCCGGGTCACAGCCGGAGGATCGAGGATCGAGGAGTCGAGGAGGCGAAAAATGTGGAATTGAGAAGCACCCTAAGACGCTCCTCGAGGAGTCGAGGAGAGGAATCGAGCCGTATAAAATGACAAATGGGAAAGACCCATAGAGAATCACTAATAATCACATTTAATAATCATTATTAATCACTATTAATAATGATTATTAATCACTATTAATAATCAAAATTAGAGGTCGACCGATTAATCGGGCCGATTTTTTGACAGTTTTTCATAATCGGCATCGGCCTATGCCTGAGCATATTAAGCTGATTATTAAACAGGCAGATCTGCGGGCAGCCAGTGTTGTTGTTGCTGTGGAAACACGTGTGACGCCGCCCCTTGTGTGTCAATCAAATTGCCATTCTGCCGGGAGAAACCGGTAGGCTTAAGTTCTTCTCTTTCAAAGCCCTACATATTTAATTGGTTAGATATGAAATGCTCCGATGTTATCAATTCTGTTTTTGGTAACGGAGAATTTCTCTCCGTCGGTAACGTTAGCTGTGTGCGGGGCGGAGCAGCTCTCACATACACACTGCTGCAGCGCAGTGTAAAGACACACACACACACACACACACACACACACACACACAGAGCTTCTGCTCTCAGGAACTATAGCGGAGAAAACTAAACTTATAAAGCGTGATTACACTTTACTAGAGTTGATGCTGACAATGCTTGTCATAAGTGCAAGTTTGCGTGTGAGGACGGAAACACGAGCAATTTGTCGAAACATTTAGCAAAAAGTTCACTTCCTCATTAAACGTCTCTATGGGTCCTTCACAGCCTCTATGACGTCACTGGCCTGTTTGTAGTCCGCAGCAGATGTGAGCAGCAGGCTGTGTAATACGAGTGAACAAAGTTATTATTATTTTGTGATCAATTAGATTATGGCCATATAGCTTGTAACAGTGTCTGTCAACAAACATAAATAAAAAACATGCTTTAGGACAGTTTTTGAAAAGATGCTTAAAAGGTTTTGAGCCCTGCACTATTACTACTATTAACCATCATGCACAAAATAAAATATGCACTGCAGTGAAGACACAAAGTGCAAATTGGAGAGACAGACCATAAGTGTTGTTCAATAAATGTTTACTTAAGTTAAGACATTTTGTGTATTATTTGTTATTATTAAGCTGTTATATTTTATCATATGGAGGAAAAAAGAAAACCAGCCAAACATATCGGCAAAAAAAAATCGGCATCATATATCGGCCATCGGCTGTCCTGATTCTGTAAAAAATCGGCATCGGCATCGGCCATAAAAAACCCATATCGGTCGACCTCTAATCAAAATGACAGCATATCACATTCAATCTCAATAAAATCAATTCATTTCAATAAATAACTAAAAAAAAAGATTAAATAAACAAATTAAATATAAAAAACTGAATGAAATAGAAAAAAGGAAATTGAATAAAACAAACAAATAAAATGCAATAAAACAAAATAAATGTGAACCAAAAAAAACGATAAACAAAATGAAATAAAACACACAGTTACAAACACAGAGAAAGACGTTTGAGTCCTGGTTCAACTTCATCATCTGAACAGAATATATTTAAATAAATATACATAAATAAATATAAATAAACAAACAAATAAATAAATATATTATATATTATATTTTAAATATATATATATATATATATATATATATATATATATATATATATATATATACTGTATGTACTGTCTAATAATGTCACATTGAATCAGATAACAGTCACAGGAGACATTTTATTGCACAATGAGTACTTTTACTACATACTGTACATGGAGCTGCTAATTAAGCATTGTGTACTTATGCAAGTACTTAAGTACATAATGCAAGAACAGAAACATCCATAACTCTTGGTACAAAAACCCAAACAGTTTATCAGAAGAAAAGTCAAGTGAGGTTTGTGTTTAAATCGTGCTTTGGCTCCCTCTACTGGCTCTGCACCTTTAACTACTGAACACACACACACACACACACACACACACACACACACACACACACACATGTACAAATAGCTATGTGCACACTAAAAAATACTGGGTCAAGTTAGTAACCCAGTTTCAGGGTATGTGGGATTTGGGTCTTTCAATTGGGTTGTTTTATTGATGCGGAAGGAATAATGACTCACATATCGGTTTATATAGCAAACCTCATAGACCATATACACAGGTGGCTGGTTTGGTTTGACCCCCCCCCCCCCCCCCCCAAGGTCATTATTCCCGCCGTAGCCCTCCGCCCCCTGTGTTCGTGAACCGCCCCTGTATTGGCTGGGCTGTTAATTTGCACTATTTAGTGTTTAAATGTGACGTTTGTAGAGTTGAACTGTATTGTTTTTTCACTAGTAATGTTAACTTTTACCTGGTAACTTTGTCTACAAAGATAGTTAACGGAATTGTATCCTATTCCGGACAGTCTTTGCTAACATTCTACTAAAATCCCACTTTAACTACTAATATAAATGATCGTGTGATGTTTTCAGTTAATTTAATGGTGTAAAACTAAAGTCTACCTCCTTACCTTTCTATCTGCATATCGTATTAATCATTTACTTTATCTTTGTCTCTACCAGAGTCGGCAAAAGGATGTTAACGCCGGTGAATTAGCCGTGCGCCACCCTTGGCCTACCTCGGACAAACCCTATTTTCTTGCTGTAAACACCATGGATGTATTAAACACTGGGCGCTGCTGGCGGGGTATGACGCTGTTCTTGTGTCTCCCAATGTAACATCAATGCTGTCAACACATCCGGTACCGTATTTCCGTTCCTTCACAATAAGATATCACGCTTCAACACCTCCAAATCATGCAATATAAGCTCCTTAATTTACATTTTGAGTGTATACCACCACCTGCTGGATGTTTTGTTAAACTCTATTCTCATTTCAATCACTTGCAAAATATCAACTGATGCATGAAATTTAGCAATTATGCACAAATAAGTGTATAGAACAATTACTATCATTACACAAAGTGCAGAGTAAGAGTTATAGTAGAACTACAAACATAAGTATTCATGATTGAAATGGTGCATTCAAAAGACAAATGATTAGAGCAAATGATTGAAAAGAGGATGAAACAAATTTATTTAAAAGAAACACAAAAGACAAAAATAAGATAAAACATATAAAAACAAATTTAAATAAATAAATTAAATAACTGGACACACATTACATTTAAAATAATCATCACCACCCAGCTCCTCGTCCCAGCCCACACACACGGTGTGAAACCACGTGTTGCAGTTGTCACACTGGACCCACGACACCAATCCCTCCGAACTCTCCGGAGGCTCAGGTTCCCCGCACCGGCCACACCACCAAACCGTCTGCTCCATCTCTTCGGTTGAAGGCTC
Organism: Sebastolobus alascanus; assembly: GCA_916701645.2. Classification (NCBI taxonomy): domain Eukaryota; kingdom Metazoa; phylum Chordata; class Actinopteri; order Perciformes; family Sebastidae; genus Sebastolobus; species Sebastolobus alascanus. The sequence continues at coordinate 56,889 of CAKAOJ020002072.1, forward strand.
TAAAAGAATAATCATATCTTATTATTACAACATTAAAATACATACTCCTAATAATGTCTATGCATCACAATAGAAAATAAATGTTGATATTTACATTAATTCAAATGTAAAATAGGTATGCTTTACCAGAGACTTGCTGACCAGGAGATGGGGGAAGGTGGTGATGTCCCTCAGCAGGCAGGCTCGCTGGTGATGGTGTGTTGGTGGTGGCAGGCAGCCGGGGACCGTGGGAGGCACAAGAGGGGGCAGAGGGGGCTGAGGGACCGGCGGTGGAAAGGCCGGAGCTGGTGGCTGGAGCAGCCCCGAGGGGCAGTGTTCTTCTGCGGCTGGGGCGGGAGCCGCCAGGCAGGGTGGAGGAAGTGGCTGCCGGGCTGGTGTGTTCGGCCCGCTGCTTCTCTCTTCTTGCCAGAGCTTGGGCCGCCCGCCTTGCACCACGATCCTCCGCCTCCTCGTTGACGTCGGACATCTCCTGAGCCGTCAGTATCCTGGCCTTGGTGGTGTTCCTCCTGACCTTTCCCGTGTTGCGGTTATAATTTATTTCGGCCAGGAGGTGGGCCAGGTCTACTGTTATCCGGCCTGATGTTACCAGGGGATGGGTGAGGTAGGGATTGGGAGGAGGAGGGGCAGGTGGAGGTGGGTTCTGGGGATTGGGGATAGGGGGTGGTCAACTCTGGGGCTGGGGGGTCAGGACAGGGGCAACTGGGGATAGGGGATGTTGGGAGGGGTGGGTCACATCAGGCCCAGCCCAGGAAGATGCCGACGGGGTTGGCGGAGGTGGTGAGGAGGAGGTCCCACGCCGCGGCCCGGACGGCATGACCCGTGACCAGTCAATGGCCATTGGGTCCAGAGGGTAGAGGCCACACCTCCTGAACCCAGCCACCACCATTCTCCGATCCTTCACCCTCTGGTAGGAGTCTCTTAGGACCCTTGAAAACTCCTTCTTGGAAACCAAGAAGGAGTGGCTCACTGCCGGCAGATCTCCCCCAAAAGCAGAGAAATCTGCCTTCAAGGGTCCGAAGAAACTCACATCCAGAGGCTGAAGGATGTGAGATGTATGGGGTGGCAGGCACAAGAGGATGACCCCCTCCCTCTGTGCCGCCCGGACCAGCTCTGGATCCAGGTGTGACCGATGTCCGTCCAAGACGAGCAGCAGCGGGCGCTCCTACGCGGCGAACTTCAGGAAGTGCCCGACAAACCACTTCCTAAACAGCTCACTGTCGATATACCCTGCTGGCGACTTCCCGTAGAGGGCATCGGGAACCCCTTCTTTGTTATAAGATCCCCCTGGATATCCCCCCTTATAGATGACAAAAGGGGGGATATGCTCCTCAGCCGCGTTGAGGCAGGCCAGGACGGGGATGTGGTCCCTGGTTCCCTGGGCCTGCCTATAGGCATGTTTGGTCCCCCGGGGCACGATGACCTGTCTCCTCGCTGGACTTCGGGACCCCAAACTGCCGGGCTGCCTGCCGTAGACTGAGCCTGCCTGCTTCCACCTCCTGGCGGTCCTGTTCCATGGCCTCCTGGGTCCACTTCCTCGTCTTCCTCTCCCACTTCCTTATCTGCCGGATGTTGGGCATCTGCAATGCACATTCATTTTTTACACGTTCAGATATAAAATTAAAAATTAGGTTTAAAGGCTTATTTCATGTCTTGAATAAGGTTGATAAATTCTATAAACTGCCACATTACCACATATAGACATGCATATTTACCACAGGCATAGACAAATAAATTTACCTTAAAGGTCACCTATTATGCAAAATGCACTTTTCCATGTCTTTTAAACATCAATATCTGTCCCCAGTGTGTCTACAGACCACCGAAGTATCATAAAAGACCATCCTCTCTCTTTTTCTCCTGCTCCATCTCTCGGAAAATGTGTCAGAAGTGGCGCTGATTCGACTTCACGGAATTCGTTAGGTATAGAATTCTTGCCATGCCATATAAGGGTTACGGTAGAACTACGGAGAACGGCCTCCAGTTAGGTGACCCCGCCCACTGAGCTGCTCGCTGAATTTCTCGCTGTCCGCCATTGTTTTCCTCGGTATAATCACAGACCTGCTAACAGGACAAGCAAAGCATGCTACTACTTCTGTTCGTCTGTAAGAACCAGCAGAAAAGTCTTCACGTCCTCCGATCATCTGAGGACGTGAAGACCCAGTGGATTCACTTTATCTTTTAGCTGTTTTCGGTGATTTTTGACTGAAATGTCCTCACAGCAACAGTAAAACACACGGGTCAGTAGACTACAGGATTCACTGCAAACTGAAGCTCAGGATGGAACCGTACCGGCTGTCTGGGACCCACCTTCAGACCTGGACCCACCTTCAGACCTGGACCCACCTTCAGACCTGGACCCACCTTCAAACCTGGACCCATCTTCAGACCTGGACCCACCTTCGGACCTGGACCCACCTTCAAACCTGGACCCACCTTCAGACCTGGACCCACCTTCAAACCTGGACCCACCTTCAGACCTGGACCCACCTTCAAACCTGGACCCTCCTTCAAACCTGGAACCACCTTCAAACCTGGACCCACCTTCAGACCTGGAAGCTGTAAGTTTGTCATGTTTCTGTTGTTTTAGTTTCTGTTTATTTAGCAGACTGTTTGCCTGTTCACGTTAGCATGTTGCGCAGCTAACGCCGCTAGCTTTCATAGTGGGTCAACAGGCTTTGTTTACATGCAAACCTTCTGCTCTGGTGTGTCTGTCTGCGTTACAGATATGTTGAGTGTGTGTAGATTTACTCCACAGACTGTCCTGAAGGAGCTCATGTAAAAAACAAACAGTCAAACTGTACGAATTTGTGTAGAATTACTGGAGTTATAGTGGACGAGCGAGCAGGGAGAGAGAGAGAGAGATGCTGTGAGCTCAGAGCAGAAATCAACGTCTTCTCTGTAACGTTACTTCCCTCTTAGAGCGATTAAAAGACATTACAACGTGAATACTGACAGCTTCTTTGTTGTCTTGGGCTAAATAATATGTAAAAGTTTACACTAAAGTCTAAGCTTCTAGGTCTAGCTTTTGATACAGACAACACAAGTTACACTCCAAGTCAAAAGTTCTGTGTAATCCATTTCTTCCTCCATACTTGATCAAAATGATTTATCATTTTACACTGTTTGTAGCTGTTGCCATAACTACACATGTTAGAAGATGATGTTACTGTTATACACCTTGATATTATTACATGACAGTATATTCTAACACTGAATCTGTCATGTTTTACAGGTCATCTGAGTGACCTGATCCACATGGAGATGCACCAGGATGAACTATTACCAGCTGACACAACTTCACTCTACAAGAAAGCCTTTACTCTGAAGGAGGACATGATGTGGACAGTTTACATACAAGTCATGGCTTTGCTGCTTTTGGAATTATGTGTACGCAATTTATAATTTGGAAGTGCACCACCATACAATGCATTTCAAAAGTGCAGGTTTTCAAAGGTAAAAATGTATAAATGTGCACAGTGAATAAAATGAAGTTTAGTGGCCTGTGGTAGGAGAAAAGTCCAGATCTGTGTGTGAATGTATGTGTGTGTTACTGTATTACAGACCCAGAGAAAGGGAGGTACAAAGATTTTGGTGTGATCCATTCACTGGACATCTGGCACCAGCAAAGAATCTTACCAAGAAACTTCATGCGGTAAGAGTGGGAACAACGTGCCATAATTTAGTTAATTTCAGTGGGTAACCGTGTTCTGTTGTTTTGTTTTTTTCCACTAACATGTTAGCCCTATTGCTTTTATCTTATGTGAATTTAATTTCTATCTAAATGGGATTACTAATCAAAATGTTTCTCTTTTTTTTATATCCTATGTACAAAGGCTGGGATAATATCCGGTCAGTCCGCCATACTTGTCTGGTTGAAGGATATTATAAATCACTTTTGGTTTTGTTGCCAGAAGGCAGACAATAGAGAGGAGTTCATGGTGAGTAAAATGACCTTGCACAAGGCAGTACAACCACCACAAAGCAATGCAACCACTTTGAAAGGAAGTGTGTCTCAGTTTTCACCACTTACTTTTTTTTGATTTACTGCACATAGGGGAGGGAGCGTTTGCCATTCTGCATGCGAAGTGTCTCAATATTCCTTCTTTGCAGTCCTTATGTGAAATTAACACTGATAAAAGTACTCTATGTACACTGTGTCCTACTACAGTGATTGCTTGATAAGCCGGTATGTTATGTTGGTGGTGGATGAAGATTTCCATGAAACAGCAATTTGATTTCTATTCTACATTCAATTTGATTTTAGGGTATGTGGCGCGGGGTGTTACATCATGTCACGGGCGTGCATGAATGGAGCCTTGGCAGATGTCAACATGAACCACTGCCTGCGGCGAGCCATGACAAAGACTGCATGCTGTCTGGTTCTGCAGCACATGAGGCCCTCTCAAAGATTGTTCTCAACAGACGCTGGCTGAAAGATGTCGAGAAGTTTCTGACCTTTCGGTAAGACTAAACACCATTCTCATGTGAAAGTCTCACTTCTTAGTCTTTACAAGAGGTGAATGTGGCAATAGTAATATGATAGCGGTGTTATGAATATGATGCCCCTATATGACAGGATTGTGCAATGGTGATAAGTCCATTGAATTTGTATTGTTTTTTGATTGTAGAAAATGTTCCTTTGCTCTATAGATCTACTTCAGATCTGGAGTCTTTCCAGAATCATGTTCTCATGTATGCTGGCAAGCGGTTTGCCTTCTCTCCTCCAGTGTACGAGGCACGGACCCTCCTCGCTGCACTGGACTACAACCACCACAACCACCGGCCAGTGCATGTAAACCAGACAGGCGAAGTTGCGTAAGTCATACTTCTCAAGTTATTTTGAAATCATTATTGTTTGTTTGCCTGAGGAAATCTGAGGAGATTTCAATAACTTCACTAGAGAATGATGCCACCACTGAAGTGATGGTGGCTTGTTGCAATTTCTCACTAAAAGAATGGAAAAACACAGTATGTTGTGATTGTCAGCTAATAATGCGTTGTTGTCTTTCAGACAAAAAAGAGTATACAACAAGAAGTCCAAACGCTACCGTGTCACCACTGTGAAAGTAGCTAAGGACTACAACTACATCCCTCAGCTGCAGCAGAACATCTTGGGCAAACGTTTGAAGGCAGCGGGGGGACTCCCAAGACAGAGGAGTCTGAGGCCAGATGACCCACGGAATCTTGGTCTTCTTCCTGGAGTTGTGCCCCCACCAACAGCTGAACTGGCCCAGGCACAAATCCGCAGAGGACAGGTATGTCAAACACCTGCACACAGTCCTATCTGATCTATCACAAGGAGCCAGTGTGTTTGATTATTATTGATGCAACAATAGAGAAGTCGGCCCTAGAAATCATGCCCTGTAGTGGCAAGATAAACTAATCTCTAGTGCTGTTATCATTTTTGTTACCTCTCATGCTCAATCTCCTTTTTCTGTGGATTATATGCCACTGTAAATTCAATACATTCCATTGTATATTATCTGGCTGATTTATTTTTCACGCAAAAATGACACCCATGGTTTCACTTTAGAGATTTCTGCTGTTGTATAGCCATGTAATTAATTACCCTACTGTTTGACTTATCACTTGTGTAAGTGAGCTTTTTTTGAGGATGGGGAAACACTGTTGTTGGTTCTAATTGTTGCTATTTTTTCTCTCTCTCCATAAAGGACATGACATCAGCTACATGACCGATGGGATGAAGAATGGAGAAGTCCCAAGACTGGTTTAAAGTGCAATTGTTTATTATAAATATGTAGAAAAGATAAATATATAAATTGTAAATACAAAAAGAACACGTTGACAAAATTTGTACTTATATTATTACTGTAAAAATAATAAAATATAAATAAAATGAAATGTAGTTTTCTTTGAAAACAGCAACACACAAAACAGTTTTTTTATGAGGTAGAACACAAACAAACACTCCAAAAATTATCAAAATCACCGAAACGGTGCTTCTTTGTATCCCACATACTGGCTAAAGGGGTCAGGGTATTTATGTCTAATTCGACACACACAGCAGCTTGGAATGACCACCCGGTTCCCGGTTCCCAGCCGTCCGTGTTGCCAGACTGTAAATTGGCGATAGGCAGAGTACCGATACTCTCGGTTATCCGCGCCTGGGTCCTGGCTGTCATGGAGTGCCAGAATGTCATTCCATGTCTGACGAGACAACCGTAGGATGCCCTCATCCAGACAGAAGAGCTCCATATGGGCCGTCCTGCTCAGACATCGCTCTGGATTTTGCCCACAGCATTTATTTTCAAGATCTGTGGGCATTATCTGGCAGTTCAGGCATGAACACCAAGCTGGTTGTCCTCTGTCTGGGAAATGGGCTCCTGGTGTCGCTTGCCGGTACTCCATGATGTCAAGAAAAACGCCAGGAACACGGGTGACCACCATCTGCAGAACTTCGTCCCTCGCTGACTGTGTGAGCTGTTGTAATTCAAGCTGGAAATTGAGCAAGAACATATGTTTAGAATGGCTACATTCATATATATATATATATATATATAGTGACAGTATACTTTTTATTTATATATTTTTTGAAAAAATGTGTATGACTGACCAACCTGCATCTCAGCTGTCCTGGCAGCAGTCAGCTGAGCAACTCTGACTCTGTCCTCTTCAGTGACTGAACCAGCTCCTGCTCTTCCCCTCCCCCTTCCCTGACCTCTGCCCCTTCCCCTGCCCCGTGCGCCATCTGCACCTCTGCCTCTCCCCCGTCCTCTCCCCCGTCCTCTGCCCCTCCCCCCTCTAACATCACTGTCACTGCTGCTCTCATGTGCTGCAGGTACAAAATCTTCAGAACTTGATTCCTGAAAGGAAAGAATGAAAATATATACAATTACTATTTTCATTATGATACATTCCACATTTGAGGTATGCTGATTGACAGTTACAGTGAAATAAGCAATGGTAAACTGTAATGACACAGCAAGGTAAACTAAAATCATCCATGAAATGATGATGAACAGACTGAAAGGATAATACCAAAAAGTCTGTTCTTTAGAACCTGTTATTATATACATTTTATTTACATTATCTACAGTCTAACGTTACTCAGTCCTATCATCTGTTTATAACTGAGATAAGATTCGGATTAGTTTTATCTCAACACAATGTCAGACCCATTCAGTAACGTCACTTGACAAGAAAAAAAGGGTTTATTGTACTATGCTGAAACATTAGTGCATCTAATAAGCTAAATGAGATGTGTTGTGGAAACTCACGTCAATAATGAAGTGTGGCAACACATCCTATTCACGTAAATCATAGCTTGGTAAGCTACCAATTAAAGCTCAGCCTACTACTAACTGGGAGAAGTTCAATTACAGCAAAGCTACTCCAGGGAGAAATTTAGTTTGGGTGACTACGGTTAGTTATTTCGAATTATTCAGATACATTTGACAATGTATATGATATCATACATGAACGACAAAAAAACAACTAACCCACTAGGTGAAAATGCCAAGAATGTCAACTTTAGTTTGCTACACAGTGTCCCTCAGTCAGACACTTCTCGTTCAGAAACGTTAGTTTTATGATAAAATACTAGTTTCATTACATGTAGTGTAATAATCCCCAACACATTTTACTGTATGTATTATATTCCACCTAGTGTACTAACCGTTTCATTGTCATTCAGCTAATTTAGCTGTGCTAACGTTTCTGAGCGTCTCGGTGAAAGGTAAACAAACAGCGATTGATAAAGCTAACGTTAGCTGGCTAGCAAGCTTACGGCAATTTATAACGTCAATCACGTTATCATGCAACGAGATTGTATTAGTTATACGTCAATAGCCTATATAAGGCAAGCTAGCAAGCTGCTAACAATATTGCGCTTTCTAACTCAAATTACAAAAAACGTTTGTCAAACTGTAATAATAGTGTTGTACTTACATCATCCATCAACACGAAGCCTCTCCATCACTCTGTGAGCAGCTTCCTCGCTGTTTTGACGGATGCGCGCTCACGTTCAGGTAGCGCGTTCACGCGGGCGAGCGTGAGCACCAGACGCTGACTGTCGTTGAAATGGCGGCCACAAGTGTCGCTGTTAGACCCAATTTCTGATTCTTACAAATAGTCCCTTTAAAAGAAAAAAATGTGTGTTAATCTAATATAATCAACCTTATTCATTATTTGACCAGTGGTATTGATTACTATGATTCTGTGTGTTAAAATCAAAGCAATATTACAACATATTATTATGTCATGAAACACACACACATACAGTACTTATCTTGCAGTACAAAAACATACATGTCACATTAACTCACACATCTCAGTACACACTCACAACACTTTCTATAAAGACACTGCATACACATTACACTCATCACATGGATGACAGTAAACACGGAGAATGAGTTGGATCTGTTACTCTCTCAAGGTTTAATTGTTTAATGTTTTCAATTTTTCAGGTAGTGAATTTTATAATAATCAAGGTATCCTGATATCAAAGGTTGTAGGGATTAATGGTAAAAGTGTTTACTCTTTAAGATGAACTTGGATCCTACATGAGTGATTTAGAAAACTGAAGGATTTGGGGAGGGGGTGTCCGAGCTGCATTGATGGTGTCCGAAAGGAGGGTGAAATTGCATCCTGCTTCCGGGTACCTCTGTGGGTAAGGATATCCCCATCTCAAAGAAAAAAATGAAATGATTTATGATTTATGATTTATGATTTATGATGTACTTCTTTACTTAAATTTTGTTCCATTTATTTCTTGTTCTATTATCTATCTTGTTTAAGAATGAAGATTGACTTTATATTAAGTTTAAAATTTAGTGTGTGATGTCATTTAATCAAGTGTGTTGGAGTATATTTGAAACTTAATCAGGTAAATCACCCTACATCACCCTGAAGATAATCGGGTTGACGGATCGGACAATGTGGGTTTTCCCTCTTTTGTCATCTGAGGTTTTACCTTTGTCCTGTCCAGATAGAGCAGTTAGCGCATCTGGTCTTTTTGCTCTATCTCCTGTAAAACGGAGGCAGAGTTTTTGGCCTTTTGTCAGTAGAGGCATGTGACCTGCGACCTCTGTCAAAGCTCTATAAACCTTTACAGGGTTTTGGAGGTCTACAGGTAATTTTCCTGGGTAGGCCTTAATGGGCTTGAGGATGGAACTCATAGGTCATTGCTAGAGGTTAAGGGTGAACCTTTTGATAATTATGTATGATTCATGTTTTATTATCATCATTATATGCAACTAAAATAATACTTAACAAATGCCTAAAGGGAAGGGTATTCGATTTGAATTAAATTCATCATATGTTTGTATGTTATTCCACGTGTTCCATCTGACATTTAGCATAAATATCATGTTATGTTACGGTTTTGGATTTTGACTGTAAAATTAGGCATTACTGCGTGAAGTGGATCAACCGTGACAATGCTCTGGTGCTCAATTGTCAAATTAATAGGACACACTGGGGGGGTGATTAGTGTTGATCTGTCGATCAAAAAGGAGGGGTTGTGATGGAATTTTCTACTATTCCTCTCTCTCCTTGGTCGAGAGGTCAGGGTGTCCCTCTGTTGACGTTATTGGAGTGGAGTCCTATCTAGGAGCTCCACCATTATCTTTACAGCTGTGTCTGTAGTAGGGACCATGGAGCCAGTCTTTGTGGCATCCAGGGTCAGAGATGCCAGAGGAGCCAAGTAAGTCAAAACATGATAAGGGGGTAAAACACTGAGCACCAGGGGGAAAGGGCAGAGTTGTGAGACCTTCACGCAGAGAGCACATCTATGGTGGAGACCTGACAATTGCTCCTTGATCAAGCTTCAATAAACCTTCTTTGTAAGACATCAGCAGCTTCGGGGCCTCTTCCTTCCTATTGACTGAGTTAACCTGAGTATTCAGAAATTCCACAACAGTTAATATATCATATTTCTTAAAGGGAGTTTGGCGTAATATTTTCCACAGAGAGCGCAAGGAGCTGTAGTTTAATTCAAACTGCTCGTCTTTTCTTAGGTAATTAGTTAGTCTCAGGTAACTGCTAAAGTATGATAAGGTTGTCTGACGTTGACTGCTGTTAGTTATTGGTTTGATTCATTTTACAGTCTAATAATCTGGATTTTGCAATTCAACGGACAGTAAAAAATAATCTAGTTGTTTATCCACTGTAAAAACTACTTCAGAAATCAAGGTTTTACAATACATAAAAAACATATTTTCAGTTTACAGTATGATGCAATGTTAATTAATTCTTGATATCTCATCATTAGTACTTGATATCTCATAATTAGTACTTAATATCTCATAATTAGTACTCAATATCTCATAATTAGTGCTTGATATCTCAACATTAGTACTTGATATCTCAACATTAGTACTTGATATCTCATAATTAGTACTTGATATCTCAACAGTAGTACTTGGTAGCTCATAATTAGTACTTGATATTTCAACATTAGTACTTGATATTTCAACATTAGTACTTGATATCTCATAATTAGTACTTGATATCTCATCATTAGTACTTGATATCTCATAATTAGTACTTAATATCTCATAATTAGTACTCAATGTCTCAGAATTAGTGCTTTATATCTCATAATTAGTACTTGATATCTCATAATTAGTACTTGATATCTCATAATTAGTACTTGATATCTCATCATTAGTACTTAATATCTCATAATTAGTACTCAATGTCTCATAATTAGTGCTTTATATCTCATAATTAGTACTTGATATCTCATAATTAGTACTTGATATCTCATCATTAGTACTTGATATCTCATCATTAGTACTTGATATCTCATCATTAGTACTCAACATTAGTACTTGATATCTCAACATTAGTACTTGATACCTCATAATTAGTACTTGATATCTCATAATTAGTACTTGATATCTCATCATTAGTACTTGATATCTCAACATTAGTACTTGATATCTCATCATTAGTACTTGATATCTCATAATTAGTACTTGATATCTCATCATTAGTACTTGATATCTCATCATTAGTACTTGATATCTCATCATTGGTACTTGATATCTCATCATTAGTACTTGATATCTCATCGTTGGTACTTGATATCTCATCATTAGTACTTGATATCTCATCATTAGTACTTGATATCTCATCATTGGTACTTGATATCTCATCATTAGTACTTGATATCTCATCATTAGTACTTGATATCTCATCATTAGTACTTGATATCTCATAATTAGTACTTAATATCTCATAATTAGTACTCAATGTCTCAGAATTAGTGCTTTATATCTCATAATTAGTACTTGATATCTCATAATTAGTACTTGATATCTCATCATTAGTACTTGATATCTCATCATTAGTACTTAATATCTCATAATTAGTACTCAATGTCTCATAATTAGTGCTTTATATCTCATAATTAGTACTTGATATCTCATAATTAGTACTTGATATCTCATCATTAGTACTTGATATCTCATAATTAGTACTTGATATCTCATCATTAGTACTTGATATCTCATCATTAGTAGTAAACATCTCATCGTTAGCAGAGCAGACGTCCTAACTAGAGGATGGAGTGTATAATAAAGTGCTGAGCAGGTATTCAGTCAGGTGAGGTGTTGCTGCTCTACACACTCCCATCTATGCTTCAGTTTGTGCTACCACAGCTTTTCTACATCTAAATATTTGGCCTCATGTTTTGGTCGGCAGCCGTCACAATGTGAATACGGTGAAAGTCCGTTCGGATGCATCTCAGATGTCTGACTCTGTCAGTCACAGTCTGGCTCTCTGCCCTCTGACTTTCTGTGAGGACTGGACTGTGTTGCATCACAGGATGATCACTTATCTAGAGGATCTACATCTTTTCATGGTTTCATGTTATTCATTCAGATTTCCTGTTTTATTTTGATACTCTGTGATACTACAACTTCACTTCCTGCCTTGTGTTTTCCTGTCTGCCCCGCCCTGATTAGTCTCACCTGTCCCTCGTTAGCCCTGCAGACCTCCTGCTCACCTGCTCCCACTTCCCCGTTAGTCACTCACTACGTAGACAAAAGAGTCCGGCTGGCGGGTTATGACAAATTGGTCATGATATAATAAATATATGTATAAATTGATCATAATATATCATTGGTTGAACCTGGGACGCCGGAAATCACTGCTGAACCCTCTGAAGGTGTCGTGGGCCAATCAGTGAAACACCGAGGAAAGAGGGCAAGCACTTGATAACCCAGAAGATGCCATCGCTCACTTGACCACCCTACTGAGTCTAGGCAGCAGGTCTATGAGTTCAACTTAAGGGATACCAACAACTAGTCCTATAGAACATATTTACCACAAACATTCAACATCAACACATCTGGAGATACGTGGTTTTCACTGGACGGGAAGGGGATGAAAAACTGTCATCTGTAAAGTAACTAAAGCTGTCAGATAAATGTAGTGGAGTAAAAAGTACAATATTTCCCTCTGAGATGTAGTGGAGGAGAAGTAGGAAGTAGCAGGAAATGGAAATACTCCAGTAAAGTACCTTGAATTAAGTACAGTACTAAAGTACTAAATGTACTTAGTTACATTCCACCACTGAATATAATAACGTTGATTAATAAAATCCTATGTGTACCTGTTGTTTCCCTCCTGACCTCCAGGTGGCGACATTCTTTCACTTTAAAGTGAAAAACCAGACCGGAAGTACTTGTAACCGGAAGTGTGGTTGTCTCGTTGTGATCTCGGGCTGGCGGCGGGATAGTTGTTGCGTTAGCTGACGAGCATATTTGTCCGTTTTGAGGCGGCAGAGCTCCAGGTGAACCGCACACACTTTAATAATGTTTCTTTGACCCGGAAATCAAAGCGAATGTAGCGTTAGCACGCTGGGCTAGCTCCGATGCTAACCAGCTAATTAGCCGCTCTTAGCTTCGGCCTGCTGCTGTGTGGCTAACTGCTAGCGTTAGCCTTAGCTCACTTTAATGTGTGCAAGTGTTATCTGATTGAACTTCCAGTTGCTTTGTGTTTTAGTCCAGTTTGAGAGGAGTTTCACAGCTTTTCTCAGTCGCTTTGGTTCGTTTCTAGAATCATCCTCAACATCTGTAAAACAGGAAGTGCGTTTCTCCAAACAGTTGGTCCAAACCTGTATCTGTGAACTGTCTCTTTAACCAGATCACACACATTTAGGCTTTTCTATGTGATCTTTGATCGTTTCCATGGAAACCAGAGCATCCCTTAGAGAAGAGCTGCAGCTGTTTTCACGCTAACATTTATTTATTTATTTTATTGGTTTAAAAGGACTGTGTGCACAGACATTAATTGTTTACATAGAAACAAAAAGATGAGATTTTTTCTAAAAAATAAGTCATTTCTCAGTTTGTCTCCGCTTCTTTCTCAACGTTTTTCCCATGGTGCATCAGAATAATCTGCTGCACGGATAGCTAAATCCAATTTATTTTATTTTATTGGTTTAAAAGGACTGTGTGCACAGACATTAATTGTTTACATAGAAACAAAAAGATGGGTGCACCAGATTTAGCAGGGAAGCTAATTTCCATCTGTAGTCCTAAACACAGACACAATAGGCAAAATAGACACAATAGACACAAAAGACACAATACATAACATCACAACAGGATCACAATATAACATCACAGTTTCAAGTACAATCCAAAATACAATAAATACATATAACACAATAATAAATATGACAGACTTCAGTCAAGCAGCATTATCACAAATAAATACAGTAAAAATACCCCCTGCCTAATATAAAGTGTGTCATGGGGCTGGGGGGCTGAGATGTGTTGATGTGGGACAACCTGTGCCACATCAATGTAGAATTAATCTAAACAGGTTGAATTTTGTACAAAATAAAACAGCCACAGATAAAAACATCAACAATATAAAATACATCAAAAACATGAAATACATAAAGATATATAAACCATAAAATATATCAAAAACACATACAATACATTAAAGACATAAAATAAATCAAAATCATAAAATACATAAAAACATAAAATACATCAAAAACATAAAATACATCAAAATATAAAATACATAACATTTAAACCATAAAATACTAAAAACATAAAATATGTAAAAACAAAAATATAAAATACATCAAAAACATGAAGATATATAAACCATAAGTCATTCACAGTGAGAGGGCCCTGCCCCCCACATACTAAAGTAAGAGAAAGACTGATTTGATATTTAGTCCTGGCAGTCTTGGTTGTTCAGAAACCAAGATTTCAGGTTACGGGAGAAGCTTAGAAAGTCTGTTATGCTTTTCAGATTGTCGGGTAAACTGTTCCAGTCTTTAACAGTTTTCCAGGAATATGCTGATTGGGTGAATGAGGAGCTTCTCTTAGGGATATTGCAGTCACCCCTGGAAGTAGATCTTGAGGATCTGATTGTCAGTGCAGAGCGGGGCTGTACAAAGTTCTTCAATGGGGGAGGGGCAGCATTGTTTATTATCTTTTGAGTCAGCCGGATGTTAAAGAATGTGATGAGGTTGTCAAAGCTTCACAGTTTATATTTGGAGAGTATGTTACAGTGGTGGTACTGGCTCGGTTTCCGATCCAGAGCCTTCAGAGCTTGTCCATAGAGCGATCTTATTGGGTTTAATACAGTTTTATTTGCCTGTGACCAACATGATATGCAATATTGAATGTAGGATAGAATCATGGCGTTTTGGTAGGTCTTGGCAGCTTCCGTTGTCAATGAGTTTCTAATGTGACGGAAAATGGCAATATTATATTTTAAAATATGACACATGATTTTGATATGCTTTTTGAAGGTCAGAGTGGAATCTAAAATGACCCCTAAGTATTTGAACTCATCAACGTTTTTTATTGCTTGCCCACCTACATAAACGTTGGGATGTACATTCTGATTTCTACGTTTAGAAAAGAACCTAGCTACAGTCTTCTCCGTATTTAAAGTTAGACATGATAAATTCAGCCACTCTGTTACTTTTTCCAATGTCGCTGATCGTTTGGCTACAACAACGTCAGCATCTTTCCCATGTGTAAATATTACAGTGTCATCAGCATACATCATGGTCTCCACATCATCACAGACTGTGGGGAGGTCGTTGATGTAAGTGCTGAAGAGTAGCGGGCCGAGAATTGAGCCTTGTGGCACTCCCATGTTACAGACTCAATGGAGATATTTTGTCCTTAATCCTGACACTTTGGAAGCGATTAGCCAGGTATGACTGTAACCATTTTAACACATTGGCAGAGAGTTTAAAATTTGACAATTTGGAGAGAAGGACAGAGTGGTTCACCGTATCAAAAGCATTGCGAAGATCTAAAAAGACAGCCCCTACAACCCCCCCCTTGTCGAGACTGGCCTTGATGAAATAACAACAGGCCGTGTCTGTGGACTGATTTTTTCTAAAGCCAAATTGCATGAGATTTAATACGTTTTTTTTGTCAAAGTGATCTGTGAGCTGCTCGGCAACAACTGTTTCACTAGCTTTGGATATGACGGGTACTAATAGGCCTATAGTTGCTGATTTCCTGACGGTCACCTGATTTAAAGACAGGTGTTACACTGGCCGTTTTCAATGTGGAGGGAAATAAACATTCATCAAGGGATTTATTTATCATATTTCGCTATCGGCATGGCTAATACATTCTTATGTTTTTTAAGAAAAAGAGGATCGAGTCCCCAGGTATCCTTTGCTCTAGAGTTTGTCAAGGACGCAAGAATATTCTTAACCATGGCCTCATTTGTATGAGTGAAGCTTAGCAGGTGGGTTTCAGGCGTCAGAGCCAATGAGATAGCGGGGGACTCGATATTAAAAAATGTTTTTGCTTAATTCAGACACAGAATCAATAAAATAATTATTAAGACTGGTTGTGACCTCCAGACTATCCTTTAGTACAGTATGGGATCCTATGGTCATAGTAGGACCACTATTTATATTGAGCTCTATAGATCCGCTCCTGTCTTGTTCTTTACCCGAGAGCTGATCGATGCGTTTCCAGAGAGCTTCACTGTTTCCTTTAATCTGCTTTATCAGGTCTAAGAAGTAATCTGCCCTGGATTTTCTGAGCTGCCTTGTTACTTTATTCCTAAGACGTTTAAACACCAGCCGGTCTGTATCCAGACCTGTTAAGGGGATTTTTTAAGAGCTGCATCTCTCTCTTTCATAAGGTGCCATAGCTTCTCATTAAACCATGGTAAAGGCTGTCTTCGTTTATGTTTAGCAGGCCCTACTTTGGTGAATTTGGATAGGAGCTGGCAGATGGCAGTTTGAAGAGCATCACATACCTGCTCACAGTTTAACTCACTTGTTATACCATCCCAATTTATAAGTTTTAGTCCGTTTTCTAAGTGCACTAGGTCTTTCTTTGGTATGAATGAAGTTTGGGTAAACCCTTTTGATTTGTTTTGGGTTCTATATCTCGATTTACAAAGTTGTCTTGACACCAGTGTAAGGTTGTGGTCTGAAATGCCTGTGATTAAGTTGTAAGTCTTAGAAATACAATCACTTTTATTTGTGAATATTAGGTCCAACAGTGTTTTGGAGGATTTTGTTATTCTTGTTGGGCTGGTGAATAATTGTGTTAGTTGGAATTTATTTGATATAATTTTTAATTTCTTGCGGCGTGTTTTGTCGAGCCAATTTAGGTTGAAGTCCCCCAATAGAAGGGTCTCTTTGTTATCACAGGCCTTCAGAACTGCAGACAAATTGTCAAAAAACACATCATTTTCATTGGGTGGCCTATATAATGTAAATATATTGAAAGACATTTCAGGAGAGAGAATGACAGTAACTCCAACACATTCAAGGGTGTTTTTATGAAGATCGATTTGTTTACATTGTATGTTGTTTTTGATATACAGTAAGACGCCTCCACCTTTACTATGGGTACGGTCTCTCCTAAAGATATTGTATCCAGGAATATTAATGACACCTGAGGGAATTGTTGGAGTTAGCCAAGTCTCTGATAAACCTAAGTAATCAAGATTTGAATCAGACTTTTGAATTTGTTCTGTCTTAGATATGATGCTTCTGACATTGGATTCCTGATAGAAATCTTCAGGTGGATGTTTATTCTCTCTCAAGTTGGGAAACTGCACAAACTGAACAATAACTTGACAGACATTTGTGTGCCAACCAAAGATCCCTTTTGGTTTAACCGTGGGATCCCAGAGAACCCTAGCAAGGTTTACAGTCTGCAGTAGTTTAGTCTGTTGTTGTTTTAGGATTACAAGCTTAACATCTGGTTTAAGACTACTAGTGACCGGCTTACCAGAGCGGCCTGAGTGTCTCACTGCTGGCACTGAAGACGAGGGGGCGGGGCCACTGATGTTTACATTCGAGGGGCCGCAGCAGCCTGGATGCTGGATGCCCCGCATAAATTAGCTTGTGATGCTAGGGGGAAGCTTCTGATCATACGTTACTAAGTTTTGAGCCTTAGACACAGATCCACTGATTTCCACCGATGATGGGGGTCCGCTGCAACGCCAGAGTGGATGCTCCGCGTCTTCATCAGCTGCTGGGCTTTGAATTGTAGGCACGGACCTGCTGGTTATCATAGAAGTCGGGCGTTTGCTGCAACCAGGTCCCGCTGCTAAGCCGGTTAGCCACCTGAATACCGGAGGAGGTAGGTGTAGCATTGCTAACCAGGTGATAGCTGCCGGCTGCGCCAGCTGAGCTTGTGGTCGCCAGTCCAACCGCTGCCTGGATTGGTGTGGTGGTACGGCCGGCGGACGCCCGTGACATCCATCTGCTGGGCCCTGGGTCGCAAGCACGGACCCGCTGGCGTCCACGGAGTTCAAGGGTCCGCTGCGACCAGGTCCCGCTGCTAGTCCGGTTAGCCGCTGGAGCACCGGAGGAGGTAGGTGTAGCATGGCTGGCCAGGTAGCTGCGTTGGCTGGGTTAGCTGGGCTTGTTGTAATTGAACCAGCTGTTGTACATCTGTAAGCTGTGGTAGCTGGGTTGATAGAAGTAGCCAGGGGAGAGCAGGCAGTGTTGCCAGGTTAATTTGCCCTCTGCTAGCATAGGTTGCTAGTTGTTTCATGGCTAGCAACGTAGCGTCCAGATGGGTCGAGCTGGCAGGTTGTGGTTCGGGATTTAATTCCACATCTCCAGCAAGGAGTAAGACGACGGCAATCTGGGCAAGGCTCCGGTAGGTGTCAGATGGGTTACCTTCTTTGTTTTTAGTAAAGGGAGCTGTAGCGCGGCCATTGTTTAGCAGTCTGGTGAAGAGTAGATGTTGACTTCTCGCTGCTGGGAGGTAAATTGTGTCGCTATTTTTAGCAAGAGAGCAATATCGTGTTTGGCCTATAACAAGACACGTTATTAAAGTGATGACAAGCATCAGTCGTTGAGAGAAAGTTGAGGTTTTTAGCTGCCTGGGAGGTTTAGAAAGTGTAGACGGTAGACGAGTCGCACGCCGTGTCTGCTCTGTGACGGTCATCTTGCTTTTGACCACAAAATGGTTAGTAGTGCTCTCTGTGTATTGAAGCTCCCAGCAAACCTGAGTCCTGATCCAACAGCAACAATGGTGACATGAAAACAGAATATTTGGACGCAAATCTGCACAGGTGAGTCAAAAAACCTCCTTCTGATGAACCCGACTGATCCGACTTCAACAACCCTTAAAAGTACTTTACTTAAGTAGTACTAGTACTACATTTCTCTGTGCAATCCAAGTATGTGCGTCCTAAAGTGACGTCATCTCCACGTAGAATAAACCCCCAAATTTTCATTCATGTTTTAACCTCTATGATCTCTGAAGACTCCTGCTACATACAGTATGTGTTCCTATTTTTATATATTAGATTAGATTATTGCTTGGTTATGAGGATATTTTGTATCAAAATCCAAGTACAAAACTCTTAATTAAAAATTAAGCAAAATTCTTTTGAATAAAGAAAATTCCTCAATTATAAAAAGCAAGTTCCTGAACTACAGAATGATTCAAAATTCTTAAATACAAAAATATGCCAAATCTACTAAAATAAAATTAAGTAATAGTCTTATGAAATAAGAAAATTGATTAATTATGTATTAATTAATAGATTATATTATTAAGTGAAATTATTATGAAATAAGTAAATCCCTGAATTACAAATTTGTCTTAATTTCTTAAGTACAACATTAAGAAAACTCTTATGAAATAAGGAATTCCCAAAGTACAAAATTAGGTAAATTCATTAAATACAATTAAGTAAAATTCATAGAAATTAAGTTAATTATTTAAGTGTAAAATTAAGCAAAATTCTAATGAAATAAAATTAAGTAACATTCTTATGAAATAAGTAAATTACTTGATTATGAAAATGTGCAAAATTCTTGATTACAACATTATGTTAAATTCTTATGAAATAATAAAACCCTGAATTAGAAAATGTCTGTTAATGTGTTAAGTACAACATTAAAGCTGAAGTAGGCGAGATTGGAGCAAATATGATTAAAAAAAGTTATTTTTATAAAGCGGTCGCTGTATCCTGACAGTAGTACATGAAACAGGTAACCTGAAAAAAATCATGTTCCTCTGTGTCCTCCGGTGCTCCTAACGGCATCTGAAGGATTTCACTTACCGGAGGAAAACAAGGTCCGCTGTCCAGCTGCCGTCTATGAGAGCCGGCTGTCTATCACTCGCGAACTCTGATCAATCGATAAATCAAATATGAATCAATATTCTGTTACTGTAATGACTATTTCTCTCCTCAGATGTTCTCAGAATCATCTTGTAGTTACTGTTTAGCTGTAAAATGAGAAAGTTTGTGATGCGGATGCCATTGTAAAATCTGGTGAAGGAAGCATAGTTCTGGTCCGTTTAGATTTTTCTAAAGCCTGAAAACAGAGACATGAGGAGGAGCAGAAGTCTAGTTTTCTCTAAGAACACTTGAATTACAATATGCTGAAGGTTATTATGGAGTTTTTGCCCAATGATGCCGAAAATATACTGCCTACTGCCACTTTAAGTAAATTCCAAAAGTACAAAATTAGGTAAATTCCTTAAATACAAAATTAAGTAAAATTCATAGAAATTAAGTAAATTCTTTAAGTACATTCCTTTTGTATAAAATTAAGCAACATTCTTTTGAATAAAGAAAATTCCTCAATTATGAAAAGCAAATTCCTGAACTACAGAATGATTCAAAATTCTTAAATTCAAAAATAAGGAAAATTATTGAGTACAAAAATTTACCAAATTCTACTGAAATAAAATTAAGTAAAATTATTATGTAATAAAAAAATTCCTTAATCACAAAATTAAATAGAATTCTTAAAAAAATAAGTACTTCATCATGAAAATTTGCAAAATCCTTTATTACAACATTAAGTGAAATTCTTATGAAACAAGCAAAATCCTTCATTAGAAAAAAAGTAGTAAAAGTAAAATCCTCAATGATAAATTTGTGTAAATTTGTTAAGTACAACATTAAGAAAATTCCCAAAGTACAAAATTCGGTAAATTCCTTAAATACAAAAGTAAGTAAAATTCATAGAAATTAAGTACATTCTTTAAGTGAAAAATTAAGTAAACTCCCTATGTACAAAAATAAGCCAAATTC
Organism: Sebastolobus alascanus; assembly: GCA_916701645.2. Classification (NCBI taxonomy): domain Eukaryota; kingdom Metazoa; phylum Chordata; class Actinopteri; order Perciformes; family Sebastidae; genus Sebastolobus; species Sebastolobus alascanus. The sequence goes on from CAKAOJ020002072.1 coordinate 77,388, forward strand.
TACTGAAATAAAATAAAGTAAAATTCGTATGTAATAAGAAAATTCCCTAATTACAAAATTAAGTAAATTTCTTAAATACGTACATTAATTAATTATAAATTTGTGTAAATTTGTTAAGTACAACATTAAGAACATTCTTATGAATTAAGTAAAATCCCCAAATACAAAATTTGGTAAATTCCTTAAGTACAAAATTAAGTCAAATTCATAGAAATTAAGTACATTTTTTAAGTGCAAAATTAAGTAAACTCCTTATGTACAAAAAATAGCCAAATTCTACTGAAATAAAATTAAGTAAAAGTCTTATGAAATAAGAAAATTCCTTAATTAAAAAAATAAGTAAAATTCTTTAAAAAATAAGTACATTACTTAATTATAAAAATCATCAAAATCCTTGATTACAACATTAAGTGAGATTCTTATGAAATTAGCAAAATCCTTCATTAGAAAAAAAGTAGTAAAAGTAAAATCTTCAATTATAAATTTGTGTAAATTTGTTAAGTACAACATTAAGAAAATTCAAATGAATTAAGTAAAATCCCAAAATACAAAATTTAGTAAATTCCTTCAATACAAAAGTAAGTCAAATTCATAGAAATTAAGTACATTTTTGAAACACAAAATTAAGTAAACTCCTTATGTACAAAAATTAGCCAAATTCTACTGAAAATAAAATTAAGTAAAATTCTTATGAAATAAGAAAATTCCTTAATTAAAAAATTAAGTAAAATTCTTTAAAAAAATAAGTACATTACTTAATTATAAAAATCATCAAAATCCTTGATTACAACATTAAGTGAAATTCTTATGAAATTAGCAAACTCCTTGATTACAAAAATAAGTAGTACAATTTAATTCCTCAATTATACATTTTCCTTATGTACAAAATTAAGCAAAATTCTAAATGAAATGTGAACATTCCTTAATCACACTATAAGCTGTTGGAACTCCTTTTTAAAAAAATATTTTTATGGTTATTTTTTTTAGCTAAATGTGGTCGTGCTCACAACAATAAATGAGCCATGTGAACCACAAGGGAGCGCTAAAGTGAGGTCCTAAAGTTCATGTGTCACCAACGAGATGAAACTGGTGTGAAAACAGCCTCTGGTTTTTAATACTCTACTTTGTTTGCTAGCTACATGACTTTGATTCATCCATTATACAGATAGGATGGGTCTCATTTTGCCAAGGCAGTCATTTTGACCGTTTTTAAATTTTGCAAAGTAATAAGTTTGTTGAAACAAAACCATGTGACAGTAAGATCCTGACTTTTCCTAAATGTGTCTATTTTTTAATCTAACATTTTTATTTTATTAAAATGACAAAACACAAAATAGTTCTGAGTATTTCTACCTTGAATGGCCATAACTATGAGGGGGGTTGGGGAGATGTCGAAGGAGAGTGCCACTAACGACCCCTTTTTATTTCCTTGATGGTGAGAGATTAGGGCTATTCAATAAGGGGCTCACGAGTTGAATAGCCCTAGTCTCTTGTTTTTGGGGGAAAATCTCTGGAATGTCCACTATTCATTCATTCAATGAGCTTCATGATTGAAGAAAGTTTTCATCACATCTAGTCCACTCACACTCTCCCTCGATATCCCCACAACCCCCACCCCTCTTGTCTCTCGTTAATGGTCGTTAAACTCTAAAGCAGTAAAAGGCAAAACTAAAAACTTTAAATGATTCTGAAACGGTCTACGCTGTAAGATTTTTATTTTTAAGGTTAAAACAAACAAAAAATATGTCATTTTTATGTCTTATTTTTTTTTTATAAACTGATATTTATTTTACAATCTAAACTTGTCTATAATGGAGAAAAACACCTGAAAGACACTAAGCTACTGTAATAAAGTTTGCTTGGAAATAGCGGGCCGTGGGTAACCCGTTTTACCCGGTGAGAGGCTGAAAAGATGACCACCAGTCTCTGAGTACAAATTATAAACTGTCTTTATTTCAAGAACTACAATATGCTATTTAAAACATGTATACTGTAGGAGATCACTCTGCTATGGCTGGGTATAGTAGCGGGCGGCCGGGCGCAAATTATGGCTTTCCCCACCTGACTGTAAATACTGTACCACTCGTTGGGAAACAGTAAATGAATAATAAGGAAATATCCTAAACAAATAAAATGAAATAGGCCTAAATTCCACCATTTGTCCTCAGATAATAGTTATTATCAGATAACAGATAATAATATCCTTATACTTTACGGATGTTTTGAAAGCCCTTCCCTCGGATCCCTTCACATCAGTCACACAGTCAGTAAGGCAAACAGATCTCAGTCAGATATTCACCTGCTAGAAAAAGGTTTTTTTTTAAATCTCCTGTAACGTTGTGTCGGAGTAAAAAAACACCACCGCCTTTAAGTCTTTATGCATGTAGCATCCCGTTGTGCGCCAAGTCTGCCTATTTAATAAATCCAAAAAACGACATTATTGTAAGATTAATGAATAACAAGTGGGAAATGTAATTTAATATCACATGTAATATAAGATTTTCAAACCGACTGATAGACATTAGTCTCAAATTAGTTTAAAATGAACCAGTGCAGTAGGCCTTATTGAAATACACTATACTTTTGTGTAAGTGCGGTGGCTTTTGGTCTGCTTCGTGGAGCCATGCATACATGCATACAGAAGACTGTAAACTTGAGGACACATCAGAAGCTTTACTGTAGATACCGCAAGCTTTTAATGACGTAATTGAAAATATAAAAACACTCAGATACCGTTACAATGCTTCCTTCCTTCCAATCCACGGAGAAACAGCTGACAGATGTCAGGAACTATTTTAGTGAAAGCCAGCAAGTGAATATCAGCTTGAACAAACAAAAGTCTTGCGAGATTTATTCACTACAACATAACAAGACTCGAATATCTCATATTTTGGCTGAAGCTTTCAGTAAAGTTACGGAAATACGGACAGCGCCACTCTGCCATTGCTGACCACATTGTGGTCAAAGGGGGTCAAACTGGATACAGTATCATAAAATCCAGTGATTAAGATTCAAGCTCTCTGCTGTCATCTTGCCTCTCTAGTTATCAAGTACAGCCCAGATACATCCCCCCCTTTTACCCTGGTAACGTGGCGGCAACCTGGCAAAATGAGACCTATCCTATCTGTATATTGTTGAATTACAAACACCAACAGATTGTCAACGTGGCAGTAGATGTGGTTCACCAACCCTGGATGTGCTCCAGATCTACAGATCCAACAGTAGGTGGCTCTGTGACATGTTTTTACTCTTATCTCAGGATTTAATTCTTCAGTTGTCACCGAGTTTAGAGGATATATATCAATGTTTCACATTTATTTTAATTTAATATATAGCGTTGTTCCCGATCGGCCTGGGTCGGACTCCTGCCGGTATTCCTGCTTTCAAGTCTAGTTTTCAATGACACTTTATGTTTGTGAGGTGTTTTTAGAGATTTACATCTTCAGTAGGAACCAATGGGCTACATACGTTCTGACAGGAAGTGAGAAAGTATGAAATGACTAACACATTGTTGGTTTTCATGTGGAGAGTAAGACAAATATAGTATATAATGTAATATAATAAATCCAGCCTTCTTGTTTAAAGGGAACATTCCTATAAAATGAGCTGCTGCTGGGTTGTGTGTTATAAATCCATCTGGATGTGAGATGAGCTCCTTGGAAGTGCTACTCTGCTCCCTGAGCTCCTTCCTCCTTCAGCTGCAGGAACACCCAGGTTATAATAATCCAGCTCAGCCTTCTCCCGTCTGCCCGGCCTCTGCCCCCTGGTGGCCTGGAGACACATGACAGCACACAGATGTGACTTCCTGCATCACTCCTCTCTCTTCACTTCAATAAACACAGACTGAGTGCTTCATGTCAGTCAGTGGTCTGAACAACAGACGTGTGTCAGTACCTTATAATAATAATAATATATTCAATTTATATAGCGCTTTTCCAGAGCTCAAAGACGCTTAACAATAGGGCGGGGGGGCGGTGTGAGACAAACATCAGACAAACGACATAGACACGCACACACTCGTACACACACACAGACCAAGGGGTGGGGGGGGGGGGGGGGGGGGCGGGCTAGGAGAAGGCGGAGGAGAAGAGATGGGTTTTGAGGCGGGACTGAAATAGGGAGAGGGAGTCAGAGTCTCTGATGAGTTGTGGGAGGGAGTTCCAAAGCCCTGCTCCAGCTGCCCTGGAGAATGCTCTGTCCCCAAAACTGCGGAGTTTGGACTTGGGGGTGGAGAGTAGACCAGCTGAGGTGGATCTAAGGGACCGTGAGGGTTGGTAGGGGGAGAGGAGGTTAGAGAGGTAAGGGGGAGCCAGGTGGTGCAGGGATTTTGGGTGAGGGTGAGGATTTTGAAGGTGATCCGGTGGGAAACAGGGAGCCAGTGGAGGTCTTTGAGGACTGGGGTGATGTGGTGCCAGGATTCTGAGTGAGTCAGGAGTCGGGCGGCGGCGTTCTGAACCAGTTGAAGTTTGTTGATGGAGGTGGTGTTGAGTCCGTACAGAAGGGAGTTGCAGTAGTCAAGGCGGGAGGAGATGAAGGCGTGGATGAGCTTCTCGTCAGCGGGGGATGTGAGAGAGGGTCTGAGTTTGGCGATATTGCGGAGGTGGAAGAAGGAGGTTTTGACAACATGGCGGATGTGGGGCTCAAGGGAGAGAGTGGGGTCAAAGATCACGCCAAGGTTGCATGCCTGGGGGGAGGGGGAAACGGTGGTGCCATCAATGGTGAGTGTGGGGTTGTTGAGTTTGCTGAGGGTAGATTTGGAGCCGATGAGGAGAAGTTCAGTTTTATTGCTGTTTAGTTTGAGGAAATTCTGTTGCATCCAGGTTTGTATTGCAGAGAGGCAGGAGTTGATGTGGGAGAGGGGTGGGTGGTGGGGGGAGTTGGTGCTGAGATAGATCTGGGTGTCATCGGCATAGCAGTGGAAGTCCAGGTTGAAATGGCGGAGGATCTGACCAAGGGGGAAAATGTAGATGATGAAAAGGAGGGGACCGAGTACAGAGCCTTGGGGAACACCTTGTGTGACCATGGATGTGGCAGAGGAGCTGTTATTGAGGGAGATGAAATGGGATCGGTTGGTGAGGTATGACCGGAGCCAGCTGAGTGCAGTACCTTCGATACCAAGGTTTTCAAGCCTGGTGAGTAAGATCGTATGACTCACGGTATCGAAGGCTGCACTCAGGTCCAGGAGGATGAGGATGTTGAGGGCTCCGGTGTCAGCAGAGGTGAGGTGGTGGTTGAGGACATGAAGGAGTGCAGTTTCTGTGCTGTGAAGGGGACGAAAACCGGATTGAAGGGGTTCAAATAAGTTGTTGGAGTGCAGGTGGGATTGGAGTTGTGAGGAGACGAGGCGTTCAGGGGTTTTGGAGAGGAAGGGGAGGTTGGAGATAGGGCGGTAGTGGTTGAGACAGGAGGGGTCAAGACCAGGTTTCTTAAGAATGGGGGTGACAGCAGCAGTTTTGAAGGCTGAGGGGACGGTTCCGTGGGACAGTGAGGAGTTGAGGAGGTCGGTGAGATAGGGGCACAGGACAGGGTGGCAGGACTTCAGCAGGGGAGTGGGGAGGGGGTCGAGGGAGCAGGTGGTGGGCTTGGATGAGCTGATGAGTTTGGAAATGAAGGCTGAGTCAACTGGGTCGAACCGGGAGAGGCGGCGATGGGGAGGGGGAGGGGGATCCAGAGGGAAGGAGAAAAAAGGGGCCGGTGTAGGTGCTGCTGGGTCAGACAAAGGGAAAAGAGAGTTGTTGATGGTGGTGATTTTGTCTGCAAAGAACTGAAGGAATGAGTTGCATAGGTCGGGTGAAGGGGCAGAGAGGGTGTTGGCACGAGGCTTGAGGAGAGTGCTGACAGTGGAGAAGAGGGTTCGGGGGTTACGGGTGGGGTCGTTGATAATGGAGGAGAAGTGGGCAGACTTGGCAGCAGTGATGGCGTCTTTGTAGGTGATGAGGTGGGATTTGTAGGCTTCCAGGTGAACAGTGAGAGATGTTTTGTTCCAGAGGCGTTCTAGTTGGCGGCCGGTCTGTTTGAGTTTTCGGACGTGGGGTGTGAACCAGGGGGAGGAGGTGTTGAAGGAAACTGTTTTGGTTTTTAGGGGAGCCAGTGAATTGAGGGAGGCAGACAGGGTGGAGTTGAGGTGGTTGGTCAGATCATCAGGTGAGGCGAGGGGTGGTTCCATGGGGAGGGCAGTAGAAAGCAGGTCGGAGAGATGGAGGTGGTCAATAGACATGGTGTTCCGGAATGATATGACTCTGGGGAGGTGAGGACGGGGTGATGGGGAAGGGATTGTGAATTGGATGAGTTTGTGGTCAGATAGGGGAAAGAGGGATGGGTGGATATTGAGAACCGGGACGTTGACAGAGCAGACGAGGTCGAGAATGTGGACTTTATTGTGTGTGGGGAAGGTGATGTGCTGGGTGAGGTTGAAGTTGTCAAGTAGAGTAGTGAAATCGGAAGCCAATTTACAGGTGGGGGAGTCGATGTGAATGTTGAAGTCGCCAAGTAGCAGCAGGGGTAGGGAAAGGGATGATGCAAGGGTAAGGAGTTCGGACAGATCGGAGAGGAAGGATGAGTTTGGTTTAGGTGGGCGATAGATGAGGATGACTGTGGTGGAGCAGGTTTTGAAGGCGAGGGATTCGAATGAGTTGACTGTGGGGAAGGTGAGTTCTGTGGTCCTGCGGTTCCGGTTGAATAGTACTGAGAGGCCCCCTCCGCGGCGGGAGAGGCGGGGTTTACAGAGGTAGCCGAAGATGGGGGGGGTTGCTTGGTTGAGGGAGAAGAAATCGTCGGGTTGTTGCCAGGTTTCAGTGAGCAGAAGGAAGTCCAGTGAGTTGTCCAGGATGAGTTCATGGAGGATGGGGGCTTTGTTGTTGAGTGACCGGGTGTTGAGGAGGGCAAAGTTGGATGAGTGGGAGGGTGGAGTGATGGGGGCACGCTGGAGAGGTTTGAGGTTGGCTGGGTTCACTGAGCGGGGGGGTGCAGGCGAGGGGGGGCGGCGTGGGTGGATGGTTTGGATCTTGTGTGTCTGGGTGGTGGGGGTAATGGAGGAGAGTAGATGACGGTTGAGTTTGGGGCCACGGTGGAGGTAGCGTTTCCGAATCAGGATACCGGCAGATTGGGCAGAGGAGAGGGCAGTGGAGGATAGCCTGTAGTTTTTCCTGAGGCGGAGCAGTTGACAGGGAGAGTAGTGTAGGGGAGGGGAGAAGGTATTGAGGGGAAAAAACAGATGGGGGGACCAGGGGAATCCTTTGAGTAGCAGGGGGGGTAATGTAAGAAAAAACAGGAGAGGGGAGAGTAGGGTTAATGGTTCCATGGTGTAGTGATTAGCAGGCTGGGAGGGGAGCAGTAGAGGCAGCAGAGGGTAGCGTTAGACGGGAGGGGGGGGGGAGGTGTTGGTACTCACGGTACAGATGGATACAGATGGTGAGGGGAAACAGCCAGGGGATGATGAAGTCCATAGAGTGGTATACAGTAAGTCCAGTTGATAAATGTAATTCCAGTGGTGAGGTGTCCGGAGGGAATTGAGGGGGACAGAGACATGCAGGGCAGCTCCGCTAGCGAGTTAGCAGCTACCCGTTTAGCTAGGGAGTTAGCAGCTAGCCGGTTAGCTAGGGAGTTAGCAGCTAGCCGGTTAGCTAGGGAGGAGACGGAGCAGTCGGGAGCGCAGCGGAAAACCAAAAAGAGGGAAAACAAGAGCGGGTTCAAGACAACAAAATGCAGGAGGACAGGATAGAACCAGCAACAAAACAAAACGAGGAAGAAAGACAGCTGACGGAGGGAGAAGCGGTAGTCAGGCAACGCCAGCAGTACTCTCCTACCGGCAAAAACACAAACACACACACGTGACACACGACGACACACGTGAGAATAATTGTTATGTCACATTTACCCTGTTATAAGATGTAGTTTCACTTTTATTCTCAGCGTGTGAGAATAACACCTTACAGTAGAAGTAAAGGCCAGTGTTCGCCAACAGCAGAATCAGCGGCAGGACGACCGCTCTGATGATGAGAGGCCTTAGATCTGATCAAACACATGGACAGTCATCACATCACATCACATCACATCACATCATCAGTCCAACAGCTCCCATTAAACACAAACTGTAGTGACCTGAAATCTAAAATCACTTCTTGAATCTTCTTTATGTGAATCCAGGCTCTGAGGACTGAGACTGTTCTTTGTTGGACAGATTTTAAAGTCCTCTGAGATTAATCTGTAGAAATACAACTGACGTGACTTTAGTGAGACTTTGATATGTTTAGAACCAAACATGCTCTGTCCTACAGTAGGTTGTTTGCTTTATTTATTATTTATCCACTTTGTATAAGTTTGGTTACTGTATGACATGTGTAACACAATGACAGTATAGTCACAGTGTCATTCCAGAAACAACAACATGCATGGATTTATTATGACTGAATATGTCATAACCCTTAAAATTCTTTGCTAAAATAGTACTAGAACTACATTTCTCTCTTTAATTGGTTGTGAGCAGACGTCCTAAATTGACGTCATCTCCACGTAGAATAAAGCTCTAATTTTTATTCATGTTTTAATCTCTATGATCTCTTTAGGCTCCGACATAATTCATCAAACTTCTTAAATAAAAAAATAAGGATAATTATTATGAAATAAAAAAAAATCCTTAATTACGAAATTAAGTACAATTCTTATGAAATAAGCAAAATCCTTCATTACAAATTAAGTAAAATCCTTAATTATAAGAAAAAAAGCAAAATTCTTGTTGACAAAATTACGTAAGTTCATGAAGTACAAAAATATACAAACTTCTTACGAAATAAGAAAATTCCTTAAGTACAAAATTAAGTAAAATTTTTATGAAATAAGAAAATTCTTAAAGTACAAAATTAAGTAAAATTTTTATGAAATAAGAAAATGCCTTATATACAAAATAAAGTAAAATTCTTTTCAAAAAGAAAATTCCTTAAGTAGAAAATTAAATGAAATCCCTATGAAATAAGAAAATTCCTTAATTTTTAAAATAATGAAAATCCTTCATTACAGAATGGAAGCTTCTCTGTTGTCAGCTGATCATTTTCACTCCGTTCGGATCACATTTTCCAAACCTGCATGTAAACAGTCAGCTTACCTGCGACGGTGAGAGAGATCAGACGGCTCTCAGAGAAGAAGTCATGAGAAAAAACATAGACGTGATAAACACAGATGTAGCTTCCTTGGTGGGCGGGCTCTGCAGCAGGAAACAGGAAGTGGGCGGAGTGATTGACAGCTGGCTTGGTGTAGTTGAGTGCTGAGGTGGAGGAGGTGAAGTTGAGCTGGAAGGAGCCTCCTGGGTACTGTGGCTGGACGGAGCAGCTGATGGTGAAGGTTGAGCCCCAGAGCACGTGAAACCCCTGCTGCTGGGCCTCGGAGACCCCGTCCACGGAGGAGGACCCAGAGATGTTGGGCTGAAGCAGCAGGTCTGTAAACACAGAGAGATGATTGGCTGAGAGATGGGGCACGTTCAGTCTGAAAACAATGTGCACTGGTTTGCTACGGTTTCCGGGTTGAACGGCGTGTTTCCTCCAAATGGTGCGTTTCCTCTCATTTGGTGGGTGTGTCAGAGGTGTTACCCAATCAGCAGCGACGTGCACAAACCCTGTCGTATTATAAAGGCAGTGCATTTGCGTAGCACAACAGAGCGTTCAATGCACCACCGTTTCCGTTTAAACGTTTTTCTATGTTTCGTTGACCCTCCGTTCAACAAAATGGACCTGATTTTGTGTCTCCTCGTCTCCTCGATCCTCGATGCTCCGGCAGCTTTTTTGTTTGTACATTCAGATATAGCCAAAATATATTGTCTGACATGGTCATGAAGAATTTGGATTTGTCAATACAGAATTCAGTTAAAATAACATACAAATTAATGAAATAGAACTGTGAACAGAGACACCTGTGACGTATCAAAGAGGCGTGACAATGTGCCACACGTCATATTTAATTGATGTGGCTTTAAAATGACGGCTCCGAGGCGAGAAGGTCTCATTTTGTTAAAAGCCTGTTGCCTCAACTCCCTTACTACGGTTAGAAAGAGCCCTCGTTGGTGTTTTAACTATGTTTCTCTTATGAGTTATTGATCCGGGAAGTTTTAATCTGTGCATATCTTTCACACTTTACCGAAATATACAAGTTAGCAAAAGCTTCTGCTGACACTGTTCAGATGCTTTGTTGGGCCGTTATCCAATGGGAAGCCTTGATGAGCAATGTCATGACAACGACTCTGACTAGTCATAATGAGGTTTGAGATATCTGTAACTGTTATTTAGGATAGTCAGAACTGAATTACAGATATCTCTAACTGTCGTTTTGACTAGTCACAATGAGGTTATAGCTATCTGGAATAAGAACTCTGACTAGTCACAATGTAATTACGACTATTCAAAATGTAGTTTTAGATATCTCTAATGTTGATTCTGGATAGTCAAGCTGAGCTATTAAATGTTAAAACAGCTCGTCATACACTTCTCTACACTTTAGGATGTCATTGTCTTGGATAACTTTACAGTTCAGTCCAATGGAAACCACCGACTGTCACTGTGACGGAGGAAGGAACATACTGGAAACATTACTGTCATAGATGATGTCATAGATGATGTCACTGATGGGCTTACCTGAGCAGGTGAGATTCAGGATGGAGTCAGAGGAACGTGATGTTGCACACTCCCTCAGAGCAGATCCAGACTGAACACAGTCAGACCTGATCGACCACACAGATCTGCGTGAGGACTCCTTTCTCTGTTCTACAGAAACAGCAGAGCCACAGTCTAACTCTCTGCAGGCAGCAGCTGCTTTCTTCAGGGGCCGGCCAGAGATAAAGCCTTTCACTGGTCTCCAGTCTCCCTGTTTCACCTCCAGTGTTCCTGCACAGCGACTGTCTCCTCCCACCAACCTGACAGACTCTGAACAGAAACAAGAGAGTCATCAGTAAAAGAATAAAGTGAGTTTCATTAGAACAGAAATGAACCAGATCAGAGCTGCAGCTCCTCTTCTACCTGAGCAGGTGAGTCCAACAGCTTTGCCAGGTGAGCAGGTGTTTCTATCTGAGTCTGAGCTTCTACAGTCCAGGAGAGCAGACTCATTTCCTCCACACTGGAACTCTTTGGTCCACAATGGATCCTCCACTTCTCCATAGATCACCCCCTGGAGGACTGAAGGAGCCCCACAGCCAAGCTGCCTACAGACCACCTCTGCATCCTGCTGGTCAAAGTCAGCTTCACACACTGAGGACCACGACTTGTTGGACTGGTTGGACTGGTTAGTCTTCACCTCCAGTCTGCCTGAGCACAGACTAGTCCCATTCACCAGCCTGACAGAGTCTGGAGAGATGAAACAACAATTCAGTGATTCAAACTGGACACATAACAGTTCCAACATGAGTTCATCATCAGGACACATCTTTTCACTGCTCATTGACAGTGACTAACTGGAGAAGTTTAGAGCGCTCCATGCCATCGATTAGCTAAGTTAGCTCAAAACACAAATATTAAAAGCCAAAAGATCAAAACCATATCATTTATATTCAGACTGGGGGAAGGATTATCTTTTTGTTTCCTCAAATTCTAACTCTGTCTGTCTTATCTGCAATGTGAGCATGGCTTTACCAAAGAAGGTTAATTTGGAGCGGCATTTCAAAACGGTGCACTAATAGTTTGACGGTGAATAAAGAAGCGTCAGGTGAAGGCTGAAGAGGGATAGAGCCACCTGAAAGAGTGTATTATATACAGATTCACAATATGTAGTTAGGGAGGGACAGGACCAAAGCAGAGGAATTAGATTTTTAACTTGTTTTAAATGTCTTAAAAACCTCCTTGAATCATGACAGCAGCTACCAGGTTACATCTGTGTAGACAATCAGTCACCATGGTGATCAGAAGTGTCTTCTATTAGTTTTGGTTTTCCACCTCCGATGAAGAGTAGCACACAGCCTCTTCTCAAGCCTCAGGGCCCTATTTCAACCATTAGATGATATTTTAGAGTAGAATTATTAAATAATGTTTATAATAAAGTCATTTTAGATAGATTTTCAGGTAAATATTGGGGTAATTTGGCAGTAATTCCAAATAAATTTCCAATAGGTTACTTGCTAATTATCATCTAATTACCATAAAAGTTGCGGAGCTGTAAAATGAAGTGTTAGCCAACGTAGTGCTATGATGTTGGATGTTACAGGGACTGTTATAAATGTAAATTGCATAAAAAAGTAACTTTTTTTACTCAGATTTTATGCATATGGTGTTATGTTCTTTATACTATGACTATTTTTCTAAAATTAAATAAAATAAAATTACAATATATGGCAATATACTGAATCGTGACCCCTGTATCATGATACGTGTCGTATCGCCAGATTCTTGCCAATACACAGACCTAATGTAATATAATAAATCCAGCCTTCTTGTTTAAAGGGAACATTCATATAAAATGAGCTGCTGCTGGGTGAATATAGAATTTAGTTAAAATAACACACAAATTGATGAAACAGAACTGTGAACAGAGACACCTGTGACGTATCAAAGAGGCGTGACAATGTGCCACACATCATATTTAATTGATGTGACTTTAAAATGAAGGCTCCAAGAGGAGGAGGTCTCATTTTGTTAAAAGCCTGTTGCCTCATCTCCTCTCTCCTCACGTCTCTTCCTCGCCTCCTCAGCTCGCATCTCTCGTGGGCGGGACCAAGACGCGAGGAGAGGAGGCAAGGAAAGGAATGGAGGATGTAGAAACTGTGAAATGGGAAAGGTCTACAGACAGACAGGTGTGTCCTGTCAGGTGAAGCTCAGCAGTCTGTGGAGAGTTTGAAGCTTTCAGAAACAAGCCCACTTCTATGGCAAGCTGTTTAAACATTTAATAACTAGACAGGAGATTCATCAGAGATATCTGCAACGTTGTTTAGACTATAGTCATAACTCTAATTCTAGATATCTGTAATTACATTTAGACTAGTCATAACTCTAATTCTAGATATCTGAAATTACATTTTGACTAGTACGATTCAAACTACTTTTCCCATTCATATGTATGGGGTTTCTCATTACGGATATCCACAACTGAATTATGACTAGTCGTAATTCCAGTTTCAGATATCTACAATTTAATTCTGACTAGTCTTAATGATGTTATAGATATCTGTAACTGTTATTTAGGATAGTCAGAACTGAATTACAGATATCTCTAACTGTCGTTTTGACTAGACACAATGAGGTTATAGATATCTGGAATAAGAACTCTGACTAGTCACAATGACGTTAATGACATCTGGAATAAGAACTCTGACTAGTCACAATGACGTTATAGATATCTGGAATAAGAACTCTAACTAGTCACAATGACGTTATAGATATCTGGAATAAGAACTCTGACTAGTCACAATGACGTTAATGACATCTGGAATAAGAACTCTGACTAGTCACAATGTAATTACGACTATTCAAAATGTAGTTGTAGATATCTCTAATGTTAATTCTGTATATTCAAGCTGAGGTATTAAATGTTAAAACAGCTCGTCATACAGTTCTTTACAATTTAGGATGTCATTGTCCTGGATAACTTTACAGTTCAGTCCAATGGAAACCACCGACTGTCACTGTGACGGAGGAAGGAACATACTGGAAACATTACTGTCATAGATGATGTTATAGATGATGTCATAGATGATGTCACTGATGGGCTTACCTGAGCAGGTGAGATTCAGGATGTACTTAGAGGAATCTGGTGTTGCACACTCCCTCAGAGCAGATCCAGGCTGAACACAGTCAGACCTGATCTCCCACACAGATCTTTCTGAGGACCAACTCTGTTCTACAGAAACAGCAGAGCCACAGTCTAACTCTCTGCAGGCAGCAGCTGCTGTCTTCAGGGTCCAGACAAAGCCCTCCACTGGTCTCCAGTCTCCCTGATGTTTCACCTCCAGTGTTCCTGCACAGCGACTGTCTCCTCCCACCAACCTGACAGGCTCTGAACAGAAACAAGAGAGTCGTCAGTAAAAGAATAAAGTGAGTTTCATTAGAACAGAAATGAACCAGATCAGAGCTGCAGCTCCTCTTCTACCTGAGCAGGTGAGTCCAACAGCTTTGCCAGGTGAGCAGGTGTTTCTCTCTGAGTCTGAGCTTCTACAGTCCAGGAGAGCAGACTCATTTCCTCCACACTGGAACTCTTTGGTCCACATTGGATCCTCCACTTCTCCATAGATCACCCCCTGGAGGACTGAAGGAGCCCCACAGCCAAGCTGCCTACAGACCACCTCTGAATCCTGCTGGTCAAAGTCAGCTTCACACACTGAGGACCACGACTGGTTGGACTGGTTGGACTGGTTAGTCTTCACCTCCAGTCTGCCTGAGCACAGACTAGTCCCATTCACCAGCCTGACAGAGTCTGGAGAGATGAAACAACAATTCAGTGATTCAAACTGGACTCAGAACAGTTCCAACATGAGTTCATCATCAGGACAGTGGCGGCTGGTGGAAATGTTTCTAGGTAGGACTGTGCCACATCCAATCAATTTCAGCAAACATTACGGTATGATTTAATGCAAAAAAGGTGAAAGTATCAAAAACACATTAATACTTTGCAGTTAAATACTTAACAATTATTTTATTCCAACAGAAAGAGTAAATAATGTCTTGAAAAACAACAGTATAAAATGTACTCAGTGGTGGAATGTAACTAAGTAGCATTTACTCAAGTACTGTACTTAAGTACAATTTTGAGGTACTTCGACTTTACTTGAGTATTTTCATGTTCTGCTACTTTCTACTTCTACTCAACTACATCTCAGAGGGAAATATTAGACTTTTTACTCCACTACATTTATGTGACAACTTTAGTTACTTTACAGATTCAGATTATTAATACAAAATATAATCAACTAATAAATGATGTAATATTATAGATTAAACTACCCAGCAGTATATGGTCATTAAAATGAGCTCCACCTTTACCAGCTGCAACATTAAAGTGATAAACACATTAAGGTATCAATTGGAATACAATACTATACATTATTCTGCATAATGAGTACTTTTATGTTTGGTACTTCAAGTATTCAGATGCTAATATTTTTGCACTTTTACTTTTGAATGCAGGACTCTTACTTGTAACAGAGTATCTCTACATGGTAGTATTGCTACTTTTACTGAAGTACAAGATTTGAGTTCTTCTTCCACCACTGCTTGTACTATAATACAATAAACATGTAATACAATAATAATATAATATAACAATATAACATGTAAAAGGAAATGTTTACTTAATGCGATGCCCCTATTGACCTCGCTTTTTTTGGTAAATCAATAGTGAGGTAAAGATCAGGGGAAGTAAACATGAAGTGCAATTAGGAATACTGCTGTTAAGTCCTGAAGCTATTCAGACACCTGAATGTACTTAAACATGAACTCTAGTACTCTGAGGTGTAGAGATAGAAATACTGGTGTTATACTGCTGTTAAGTCCTGAAGCTATTCAGACACCTGAATGTACATAAACATGGACTCTAGTACTCTGAGGTGTAGAGATGATAAACTCCAGCAAAACTTCTGCTTCAAAACTCTCTCACCTTACTGAAAAGGCACAACCACAACACATCCACAAATATTAATACTACATAAAACACAGTTAACAAGAACAATACAATTAATTTATCGGTCTCAATTAAGTTTCTGGATAGTAATGAACTTGAAAAACCGCTCCTGGATGTTATTGTTGGCATCGATGTTAGCTTAGCACAAGCACCAGCTGGCAGTGGGTTGAAATGTCCGTTGACTCGTCTGCTTGAATTGCGATCAAATCAGCGCTCTTTACTTCCTCCAGAATGTAATCCCTAAGCACTGACAGCATGCAGTCTAACAGCTCGTTTTGCACCGTCTTTGACGTGCCTTTAAAAACGGCGGCGGTCTTCAGGTGCTCCTCCAGCACGGTGTCCAGTGAGGCAACAAAATCCACCAACCTCCTGAAAACACCAGGGTTGACCGAGGAATCGTTCTCGTCATGCCCACGCAGGGCCAACTCAAAAGCACCACAAAACTTCACACAATGGATTATTTTGGATAAAATGTGCTGGTTTTTATCCTCCTCCTCGTTGTGTTTCCTGACCGCAGTCCTGTGGTCGTCATCCAGCTGCGGAGCGATGTTCACTCGGCCTAGCACGGCTAGCTGGACAGAGTTTTTTTCATGTGTGTCCTGGTGTTCTCGTTTTTCTTTACTTTTACCAACAGGTGCTTCATATCCTTCACTCCCGTTGTTGTCCATGCTGGATCTGTCCCCGTCGTTTCAAAGAGCAAGCACGGAAAGCTAAATAAGGCATGACGGCATCCAGCTAGCCAGGTCTTTCTGGTGTACCAGCTACGACAGAAGCCTCGGATATACTTCTTCCCTTCTTCACCAACCTGCTGTTTTATTACCAGGTCGGGTTGATCTGGGCCCGGCTCCTTCACCTGTAGTTTATCCACCAGTGTTCTTCTCTCAAACGGCTCCAGGAGGAGAGATTTTACCGAGTTAGGGTTCGGTCTCGCAGTAGCGGTCCCGCTCACCATTGTAATAGTTAAAATGGCGCCTCTAGAGACCTAAGAGAGCAGTCCTGACTTTAGCAGTAGCTGGCTATAATCGCCCCTCTCGTATTAGATTTGAGGACGCTGATTGGCTAAATTTAATGTCATACGTTCAGAGCTTGAATCGGCTATTGGCTAAGCTGCTACACAGACCCGCCTGCTGTGAGCTGAACTTCAGACATACAGACAGCAGAGGGGAGTCAGGGACGAGCGGGAAAACCATATATTTTGCACAGATGATTTTCTGTCATATTTTACACAAATTACTGGGTGAATTCCATATTTAAAACACACACATATTGACAATTTGTATAATTTATTATTATTATTAGTAGTAGTAGTAATGTTTTTTTGTGTGTGACTCAGGGAGGGCGGCGCCCTCTATTGGCCGGCCGCCACTGATCAGGACACATCTTTTCACTGCTCATTGACAGTGACTAACTGGAGAAGTTTAGAGCGCTCCATGCCATCGATTAGCTAAGTTAGCTCAAAACACAACTATTAAAAGCCAAAAGATCAAAACCATATCATTTATATTCAGACTGGGAGAAGGATTATCTTTTTGTTTCCTCATATTCTAACTCTGTCTGTCTTATCTGCAATGTGAACATGGCTTTACCAAAGAAGGTCAATTTGGAGCGGCATTTCAAGACGGTGCACTAGTAGTTTGACGGTGGATAAAGAAGCGTCAGGTGAAGGCTGAAGAGGGATAGAGCCACCTGAAAGAGTGTATTATATACAGATTCACAATATGTAGTTAGGGAGGGACAGGACCAAAACAGAGGAATTAGATTTGCAGGGTCTCTGTGGCAGCGGATACATGTTGGATCAATATTTGGGTTGACTCTGGGCAATCACCTGTTCCAGTGTTTCCTGTGGATCATTTGGCACTGAATCAGCCCGTGCCTGGCACAGATAGAAGAGTGGTGGACCTTACCAGGACAGCCTCCCAGGTCAAATCATCTTTGCCCTCACCTATTTCCTGAGACCAGGCTGTTCTTAACTTATCAGTTATAGCCTTTAAGGGTCAGACTCTAGAAGAGGGTCAATAGGAGAGGCGGGCGGGTGGATGGGAAACCAGGGAGAGAATAAACATCTTGGTGCATTCAGCAGCTGATTTACGGAGGCAGCAGATCAACAGACTCCATCATGGCTGCTGAGACAGTCTGCTACTATTCTAGCTGGTGTCTGTGTGTTTCAACCTGGGTACATTATTGTCATAGATGATGTCATAGATGATGTCACTGATGGGCTTACCTGAGCAGGTGAGATCCAGGAGGTAGTAAGCGGGACCTGATGTTGCACACTCCCTCAGAGCAGATCCAGACTGAACACAGTCAGAGCTGATCCACCACACAGATCTCCGTGAGGACTCCTTTCTCCGTTTTACAGAAACAGCAGAGCCACAGTCTAACTCTCTGCAGGCAGCAGCTGCTGTCTTCAGGGTCCAGAAAGAGTACCTCACTGGTCTCCAGTCTCCCTGATGTTTCACCTCCAGTGTTCCTGCACAGCGACTGTCTCCTCCCACCAACCTGACAGACTCTGAACAGAAACAAGAAAGTCGTCAGTAAAAGAATTGAATTTAAGAAAAGATTGAACTGAGACTTGACTTTATTTATTTATTTCTCTTTTTTTATTTACCTGTTGAGTTGTGATTTTCTTCAGCCTGGAGTCCTGTAGATATACACAAATATTTAATGTTTTAAGTACATTTTTGGAGATGTGACGGAGCCGCTGGCGGGGTGCCTTGAGACCGGCCCGGCCGTCAGTCATGTGATACGTCTTGCTTGAGTATACTTCAGTGTTTACAGTCTGCAAACTGAATCCTTCATTTAGTCATCAGTATGCAGATCAACATGGGTGTGAATCTTTCAGTATTTCACGAATGTGGATTCAGTACATAGCGGTTCTAATTTCAGGATCTACTCCAGTCCGCTGTGCACTAATAAAGGCGGTGTGGTAAATTATGTCATGAAAGCAGAATAAAGTGTGTATAAAGTTATGGAGTTTTTATATTTGAAAAAGTTAAATCAAAGAATGTAAACACAATGGCAAAAGGTAACATTTATTAATGCTTAACTTAACTTTCAAATAAACACATTTTACTAAAAAGTGTTTAGTATTTCTCAATTCTCAGTGACTTCAAGAATAACAAGTTCAAGTTATACAAAAAATATAAATGCTGCCTGTTATATAAATAATTTATTTATGGCCGGCTGCCTTTTTATTTCTCAGGAACTTGCCAATTTAAAAAATAAATTGTACACAAAATAACATTGCAAAACTGGTATTTTGTGTGATTTTTCAACTAATCACACAATAATGTTTGTCACAACTGGTTACTTGGTGTGTATTGTCCATCAGAAGCAATATCTAGGTTCTTTTGTAGAAAAAAAGCGTTTAAAAATCGGCCCAATGGCATCACGTGACGAACACGGAAGTTGTAGTACCGCCGTTTGGCCACTACAAACCAACAACGGTACGTTTTTTTTTACAATTTTCGTACGCTATTTCATTATTAAGTCACTTTGATTCACTATCAATTTTCGTTAAACTGCCAATATTTGGGCATTTCTAGTTCATTACGCTGGTTAGCATTATAGCTAGGCTAATGTTAGCATTTAGCAGACGCCTTGAACGTCTGGAAGGGTATAGCCAAACAGAGGCAGAGTACGATCGGGCATTCTGGGTAAGCGCGCCCAGCGAGTCATTAAATCTCCCAAAGAAATACATACTTGGGGTACATCCCAAAGCTCTTATTTGTCGTTTCCTCGCTCCTCGCTCCTCGCTTGAACCGGAAGTTGTTTGTGTGCACCTTCTTGAAGACCGTCCCAAAGCTCTTATTATCTGCACGGAGGAGCGAGGATCGAGAAGCGAGGAGCGAGGATACACGAGAGCAGCCTTCACGGAAGTCTTTTACCGACCGACACGCCCCCCTGTTGGATATCAGTTACTGATTGGACGCTGCGGCCGATCGGACTGATCTGATAACTTTACCTCTCAACATCGCTGAAGTTTTACACCAGAGTGAAGACAGATCATAGATTAAATGTTTTATATTTTAGTTGTTTTCTGATTCACCATCTAGTTAATATCTGTGTTAATTGTAGCTCTGAACATAGTTAACTGTAGCTCTGAACAGTGTTAACTGTAGGTGTGAACAGTGTTAACTGTAGCTCTGAACAGTGTTAACTGTAGCTCTGAACAGTGTTAACTGTAGCTCTGAACAGTGTTAACTGTAGGTGTGAACAGTGTTAACTGTAGGTGTGAACAGTGTTAACTGTAGGTGTGAACAGTGTTAACTGTAGCTCTGAACAGTGTTAACTGTAGGTGTGAACAGTGTTAACTGTAGGTGTGAACAGTGTTAACTGTAGCTCTGAACAGTGTTAACTGTAGGTGTGAACAGTGTTAACTGTAGCTCTGAACAGTGTTAACTGTAGCTCTGAACAGTGTTAACTGTAGGTGTGAACAGTGTTAACTGTAGGTGTGAACAGTGTTAACTGTTGGTGTGAACAGTGTTAACTGTAGCTCTGAACAGTGTTAACTGTTGGTGTGAACAGTGTTAACTGTAGCTCTGAACAGTGTTAACTGTAGCTCTGAACAGTGTTAACTGTAGCTCTGAACAGTGTTAACTGTAGGTGTGAACAGTGTTAACTGTTGGTGTGAACAGTGTTAACTGTTGGTGTGAACAGTGTTAACTGTAGCTCTGAACAGTGTTAACTGTAGGTGTGAACAGTGTTAACTGTAGGTGTGAACAGTGTTAACTGTTGGTGTGAACAGTGTTAACTGTAGCTCTGAACAGTGTTAACTGTAGCTCTGAACAGTGTTAACTGTAGGTGTGAACAGTGTTAACTGTAGCTCTGAACAGTGTTAACTGTAGGTGTGAACAGTGTTAACTGTTGGTGTGAACAGTGTTAACTGTTGGTGTGAACAGTGTTAACTGTAGCTCTGAACAGTGTTAACTGTAGGTGTGAACAGTGTTAACTGTAGGTGTGAACAGTGTTAACTGTAGGTGTGAACAGTGTTAACTGTAGGTGTGAACATAGTTAACTGTAGGTGTGAACAGTGTTAACTGTAGCTCTGAACAGTGTTAACTGTAGGTGTGAACAGTGTTAACTGTAGCTCTGAACAGTGTTAACTGTAGGTGTGAACAGTGTTAACTGTAGGTGTGAACAGCAGCAGAAGGTCCTGCAGTATCTCTCATTCACACACCGCGAGTGAAGCACTGAGTACTATACTTTGCCTTTTTTTTTATTTTTTTTTAAAACTTACTATATATATAAATATAATCTAAAATAAATAGATACATAAACTTACAATACTATATGATGACTTTTTAACATTTTTTTAAAATCTTTATGTATTTATATATTTATTATTTTTTACATTTTTAGGACATCCTGTACTTTGACCTTTTTTTAAAACCTTTTTATTTATTTTTTATTTATGTTTTATTGTTTTTTACATTTTAAGGACATACTATACTTTGACTTTTTTTAACCACTTTTTTTTTCTTTTCTTTTTTTTACATTTTTAGGACAGAATATATTTAGACTTTTTATAATTGTTTTTGTTTTTTTTTAGTTTTTAATGACATACTATATTTTGCCTTTTTTTTAAACTTACTATATATATAAATATAATCTATACTAACTATATATATAAACTTACAATACTATATTATGACTTTTTAACATTTTTTTAAAATCTTTTTTTAATTTATTTATTTTTTTTTACATTGTTAGGACGTACTATACTTTGACTTTATTTTTAAAACTTTTTTTAATTTTTACTTTTTTAGGACATACTATGTTTTGACTTTTTTAACTTTTTTTTTTTTTTACATTTTTAGGACAGACTATATTTAGACCTTTTTATTCTTTTTTCTTTTTTTTTTTAGTTCTTAATGACATACTATATTTTGCCTTTTTTTAAAACTTACAATTTATATAATATTAATATAAATTATTATTATTTTTTTTTACTTTTTTAGGACATACTGTACTTTGAGCTTTTTTTAAACCTTTTTATTTAATATTTATTTATGTTTTATTGTTTTTTACATTTTTAGGACATACTATACTTTAACTTTTGTTTTAAAACTTTTTATTTTTTATACTTTTTTAGGAAGTACTATATTCTGACTTTTTTTAAAAACTTTTTTTTTTATTTTTTATTTTTTACTTATTGTTTTTTACATTTTAATGACATTCTATACTTTGACTTTTTTTAAAAACCCTTTTTTTATTTTATTTTTTATTTTTTTAATTTTTAGGACATACTATACTTTGACCTTTTTTTAAACCTTTTTTATTATTTTTTATTGTTTTTTACATTTTAAGGACATGCTATACTTTGACTGTTTTTGAACTTATTTATTTTATTTTATTTTTTTTAACTTTTTTAGGACACTATACTTTCCCCTTTTTTAAACTTTTTTTATTTATTTATTTTTTTTACATTTTTCGGAATTATTATTCTTTGTCTGTTTTTAAACTTTTTCTTTTTTTTTCTTTTTTACGTTTTTAGGACATACTATATTTTTACTTTTTTATACTTTTTTTAAATTTATTTTTATTTTTTGTATTTTTCAGGAAATAATATATTTTTTCATGTTTTTTAACTTTTTTTTTTTTTTTCTTTACATTTTTAGGACATACTATATTTTGACTTTTTTTTATACTTTTTTTAATTTATTTTATTTACTTTTTTACTTTTTTAGAACATAATATATTCTGCCTTTTTTTAATATTTTTTTTTCTTATTTTTTTATTTTTTTTCAACTTTTTTACGGCATACTATACTTTGACTTTTTTTAAAACTTTTTTTATTTTATTTATTTTTTTTTTAACTTTTTTAGGGCATACTATATTTTGACTTTTTATACTATTCTTTTTTTTAATTTTTTTTACATTTTAAAGACATTCTATACTTTGACTTTTTTAAACTTTTAATTTTTATTTTTTTACATTTACATTTATATTTGGATTTTCCCTAATTTCAACCCCCATTCATATATAATTTTAAGTGGACATCTTCCCCCAGAGTGTACAAAATACATAGAGATGTGAAACCACCACAGTATTGCTCTAGAATGAGTGGAGATCAACATATTTCAGTTTCAGCACCCCAGAAGCTCTAGAAATAAACTTGGTCTAAAATCACCCATTCTCATCAAGGGGTCTCAGACTTGACACCGCTAACACCCTTTAGAGGTGTGAAGATGGAGTCATTTTCATGATGAATAACTGAGTTTCATGTATGTAGACCACATGTGTCAAACTCAAGATGAGGTGCCGAATCCGGCTCGGCGCCTCATTTTATGTGGCCAGCGAGAGCTTGCAAAGAATATAATTTGCTTATCATACAATTCTATGCCGCTTTACAGAAGTACTGAAGCGTCTCAATATCAGCTGTTTCTAGCAGCGGCACTCTAGCAGAGTGATGTGGTCGCCAAAATGTCCAAGAAAATAAAAGTTGATCCAGAGGGAAGGCAATTTAATGAGAGATGGGAAAGCGAATACATGTTTGTGCTTAATGGAGACAAGCCGGTATGTCTTCTTTGCCACGAGGCAGTGGCAGTATCCAAGGGATACAATTTAAGGCGGCACTTCGACACCAAACACGGAGCTAAGTATGCTAACCTTAGCCACCAAGAAAAGCAACAAAAAGTCCAAGAAATAAAGGCAGTCTGCATTCTCAATAGAATATGTTGCAGCAAAAAATGATGCAGCAGTGAAAGCCAGCTTTATTGTGGCTGAAGAAATTGCCCGATCTTCAAAGTGTTTTACAGAAGATGCATTTTTAAAGCAGTGTATGCTGAAGGCATGTGAGCAGGTGAGCCCTGACCAGAAACAGGCTTTTAACAATGTCAGCTTGTCAAGAAACACTAGAACTGACGGGGAGAGACATCTTCAATGTGGTGGAGAAGTCTGTAAGTAAAATGAAATAACCCTGGGAAAAGTTGGTGGGGTTTACTACCGATGGCGCACCTGCAATGTGTGGCGAGAGAACTGGCTCGGTTGGACTGGTGAAAGAGAAAATGCAAAAAAGTAACTGCCACACACCTCTGACAGCTTACCATTGCATTATCCACCAAGAAGCTCTGTGTGGCAAGATTCTGGAACCGGATAACGTAATGACCACAGTCACGAAAACGGTGAACTTCATTCGGACGCGGGGCCTGAATCACCGTCAGTTCCAACTATTTTTAAAGGAGGTGGGCACGGAACAAGGAGATGTGCTGTACCATACAGAAGTAAGGTGGCTGAGTAGGAGCGCCGTCCTCAAGAGATTCTTTTGAGCTTCCAGATGAAATTGCTCTGTTCATGCAAAGTAAAGGAAAACTCTTGCTAGAACTGTCAGATCCAAACTGGCTGTGTGATTTTGTTGTCTGACATAACGGAGCATCTCGCCCAACTGAACCAGAGGCTGAAGGGCCGCAAACATGTCATAACGGGGATGTACGACGCGATCACAGCCTTCCAGCTGAAACTGCTCCTATGGAAGCCTAAACTCCAACAGGATAGTCTTGCCCACTTTCCTGTCTGTCAGATCATCTCAACCTCAGTCCCGGGTGCTTTTTCATGCACTCGATTGGCTACCAAAGTGAACCGGTTGATTAATGAATCCGAACGGCGCTTCTCTGACTTTAAAGCACAGCACTTAACCTTTCCCATCTTTGCCCATCCTTTCACCACCGACGTCCACAGTGCACCACATCACCTTCAGATGGAGTTAATAGAACTTCAATGCAACGGTAGCCTCAGAGCAAAGTTCCAGGATGCTGCAATCGAGGACTTTTACCGTCTTCCCCCCCTGCTTTGATGCCACAGCTCCGACTTCAAGCTGCCCGTGTCCTGTCCATGTTTGGAAGCACCAACATGTGCATACAGATGTTTTCAATCATGAATCTGAACAAGACCAAGCACAGATCACGGATCGGCGATGATAACCTCCACGCTGTTTTACAGATTGCTACCGCACAAGACCTAAAGCCAGACATCGACGGACTGACCTCAGGAAAACGACGTCAGTCATCCGGCCAGAAAACAAATAGGTAAAACCTTCAGGTATTTACAATATCATGAAACGTTTTTCAATCAAGAAGAGGTACGATGTAATATGCGTGCATTCTAATAGTTGTGCTTGCATTTAGTTTGTTTTGTGTTTGTTATGTGCAGGGATTGATCCATGGATTAGGATGGTTTGTAATATGGTGTCTCAGGGTGAGTAGAGATCTACTTGGTGTGTTCAGGGCCAGGCAGCATCACTCTCACATCCCACTTCGTCCACATTATGTCTGAGTAACCTCAACCAGAACCTGACCAGTATAGTTATAAACTGAAACAACCCCTACTTTTACTTTGACTTTATTAGTATACTACTTTGTATATTCATGTACTCATATGTGTGTGTGTTCATGCAGCCACATGTTTACTGCAGTCATTTGTTTTTGTAAAATGCCACATCACTGTTATCTACCACAGATGATCTCAGCCGATTAGCTGTTGCAACACAAACAGTTTATATGCCACAGACTGCACGTTAGATCACAGCACATTTATTTGTTGCACCATAGTTCTGCCCCTCTCAACTGCGACCAAAAAGACAAACAAAGTTAATGTAATAAATAGTGCTTGATAATATTTGTGTGATGGTAAAAAAAAAGAACTTTATTATTCACTTGAAAATGTTGATCTTTGACGGATGAGTAATGATGAGGGTTTCTTAATCTCATAAATTCATGGGAGTATGTTATAATAACATATAGAAATGTGAGTGTGTGTGCCCATATTCAGTATATTTCTGTCTACATACATGCATATATATCGATGCACAAGCATGTGTTTTTGTTACTGAACTCATTTTTTAAATAAATTGTACAATAGTTGTACACTTGAATGTCTGCTTGCAATTATTTTTCCTAGACTGCTGCTTTCAGAGCTAGTTATTAATTAAGTTATTACTAAAACCAATGATAATCGAATGCAGAAGCAATTATAATATAT
>CAKAOJ020002073.1:0-20590 GCA_916701645.2 Sebastolobus alascanus
CGGACTGTTAACTATCAAGTTTTCTAAAAATAATAAACGTTTTATATTTTAGTTGTTTTCTGATTCACCATCTAGTTAATATCTGTGTTAACTGTAGGTGTGAACAGTGTTAACTGTAGCTCTGAATATAGTTAACTGTAGGTGTGAAGTGTTAACTGTAGGTTTGAACAGTGTTAACTGTAGCTCTGAACAGTGTTAACTGTAGCTCTGAACAGTGTTAACTGTAGGTGTGAACAGTGTTAACTGTAGGTGTGAACAGTTTTAACTGTAGGCGAGAACAGTGTTAACTGTAGGTGTGAACAGTGTTAACTGTAGCTCAGAACAGTGTTAACTGTAGCTCTGAACAGTGTTAACTGTAGGTGTGAACAGTGTTAACTGTAGCTCTGAACAGTGTTAACTGTAGGTGTGAACAGTTTTAACTGTAGCTGTGAACAGTGTTAACTGTAGGTGTGAACAGTGTTAACTGTAGCTCTGAACAGTGTTAACTGTAGGTGTGAACAGTGTTAACTGTTGGTGTGAACAGTGTTAACTGTAGGTGTGAACAGTGTTAACTGTAGCTCTGAACAGTGTTAACTGTTGGTGTGAACAGTGTTAACTGTAGCTCTGAACAGTGTTAACTGTAGGTGTGAACACTGTTAATTGTAGGTGTGAACAGTGTTAACTGTAGGTGTGAACAGCAGCAGAAGGTCCTTCAGTATCTCTCATTCACACACTGCGAGTGAAGCAGCCTGTCACTGAGAGGGGTTTATAAAACCTGACAAACGGGTCTAAAACATCTTTCTGCATTTATTAGAAAGATTTTTCTTTTCATGATCTGTTATTTCCCCCGTTAACTTTTATTAATGACACTATTAAAGTCAGAGAGAGAAGGAGAGTCTGTCTGTCAACAACAAACACCTGTTACATTATTTATCTTCATTTCCATTCAGTCACATGTGAGGCTGATAATTCCTAAACGTCGGGTTTGATATGAGTTACATCATTTACATTTTCCCTGAAACATTCAGTCTGATAAATAATGTCCAGTGTTCAAAAGACACCATAGTCATATTCTAGGTTATTAAATAAAGAATTCACAATCAGAATATCAATACATACAGACACTAATAATGAATAAATAATATAAAGATATTGTGCCAGTAGAGATGGTTCCTGAGCCTCTAAACAGGACTCAGTCCACAGTATAAATACAGACTGCAGCTGTTATTCATGTGCAGGTGTTTGTTAAACAGGTAACAGGCTACACAGAGAAAACACTGCTGCTCTGCCACTGATAGCAACTGTGTGTCTTCATTAGTATTATTAGTACAGTTCAAACACAAACTCCATCTAAAGTCTCTATAGCTGTTAAAGTCGACTGACTGCTGATCCAGATGTGATCAGCTGCTGCTGTCATCAGAAACGGACGTCGCTTCACGTGACGCTTCAGAGGAAACGACGTCTCATTTCTCTTAAAACATATTTCCTCGTTTCCTCTCTCCCCGCATGGTTTCCTTGCGTCTCTCCATGCTTCCCTGGTGGGAGGGACTAAGACGCAAGGAAAAGACGCAAGTGAGGGAAACGTGGATGCAATTAAGAGCTTGGGGATGCACCGTTGCGGCGATACGTCAACGTGGGCGCCATATTGGACCGGGCAAGACTGGTCTGTAACCCTATACTATTGAACGGGGGAGCTGCCGTTTTTTGGGATAAAAAGCACTATAACATCTACATTTCTCAACTGATTTCAACGAGTCAGTATGGCAGTTGGACAAAGGCTATATTGATAACATCTTTATGGTTGGGGAGCTGGACTTTGACTATGTTGGCCCCTAGGCCTCCAGGAACTAGACCTGTAGCTTTCTGCCTCCTTGCCCAAGGCACTTTGTAGATATGGCCTTGCATAGATATGGTATTACATTATTTAATTTATATTTTGACTTTTTTTTTTTTTTTTTTTTTTTTTTCTTCATTTTTCGGACATACTGTATTTTGACTTTTTTTAAAAGTTTTCTTTTTATTTATAATTTTTTTTTATTTTTTAGGACATACTATACTTTGACCGTTTTTAAAACTTTTTTTTATTTTATTTTTAACTTTTAATTTGTTTGACTTTTTAGGACATACTATTTCTGACTTTTTTTTTTTTTACATTTTTATGACATACCTATACTTTCCCCCCTTTTTTTTTTCTTTTTTTTTTTTAAACTTACTATATATATATGAATATAATCTAAACTAACTATATATATATATACTTACAATACTATATTATGACTTTTTAACATTTTTTTAAATCTTTTTTTTATTTTTTTTACATTTTTAGGACATACTATACCTTGACTTTTTTCATATAATTTTTTATTTTTTTTACTTTATTAGGACTACTGTACTTTGACCTTTTTTTAAACCTTTTTTTATTTATTTTTTATTTATCTTTTTTGTTTATAACATTTTAAGGACATACTATACCTGACTTTTTTAACCTCTTTTTTTTTTACATTTTTAAGACAGACTATATTTTGACTTTTTTATACTTTTTTTTTTTTTTTTTTTAGTTGTTAATGACGTACTATACTTTGCCTTTTTTTTTTAACTTTTTTTTAAAACTTACTATATATATAAATATAATCTAAACTTACTAGATATATAAACTTACAATACTATAAGATGACTTTTTAACATTTTTTTAAATTTTTATGTATTTATTTATTTATTTTTTACATTTTTAGGACATACCATACTTTGACTTTTTGAATTTTTTTTTTTTTTTGTTTTACATTTTTAGGACATACTATATTTTGAGGTTTTTTGTTTTTTTTTACATTTTTAGGACAGACTACATTTAGACTTTATTATACTTTTTTTTTTTTTTTTAGTTCTTAATGAAATACTATATTTTGCCTTTTTTGCCTTTTTTTAAAACTTACTATGTATATAAATATTAATATAAATTATTTTGATTTTTTTGATTTTTTTAGGACATACTATACTTTAAACTTACTATATATATAAATATAATCTAAACTAACTATATATATATATAAACTTACAATCCTATATTATGACTTTTAAAACATTTTTATTTATTAATTTTCTTTTACATTTTTAGGACGTACTATACTTTGACTTTTTTTTTTAAAACTTTTTTTAATTTTTTTTAATTTTTTTTCTTTAAACTTTTTTAGGACATACTGTACTTTGACTTTTTTTAACCGCTTTCTTTTTTTTTCTTTTTTTACTTTTTTAGGACATACCTATATTTTGACTTTTTTAACCTTTTTTTTTTTTTTTACATTTTTAGGACAGACTATATTTAGACTTTTTTATTCTTTTTTTTTTTTTTTTTTGGTTCTAAATGACATACTATATTTTGCCATTTTCTACTTTTTTTTAAAACTTACAATGTATATAAATATTAATATAAATTATTATTTTTTTTTAAACTTTTTTAGGACAACTTTTTATTTTTTTATTATGTTTACTTTTTAGGGAAGTACTATATTCTGACTTTTTTTAAAACCTTTTTTATTTTATTTTTTTATTTTTTACTTATTGTTTTTTTTTACATTTTAAGGACATTCTATACTTTGACTTTTTTAAAAAACTTTTTTTATTTTATATTTTATTTTTTTTACTTATTTTAGGACATACTATACTTTGACCTTTTTTTAAACCTTTTTTATTTATTTTTTATTGTTTTTTACATTTTAAGGATACACTATACTTTCCCCTATTTTTAAACATTTTTATTTTTTTATTTTTTTTACGTTTTTAGGACACTATATTTTGACTTTTTTATACTTTTTAATTTATTTTTTATTTTTTTTATTTTTCAGGACACACTATATTCTGACTTTTTTTTACTATTTTTTTCTTATTTTTTATTTTCTTTGACTTTTTTAAACTTTTTTAATTTGGATTTTTTTACATTTACATTTATATTTGGATTTTCCCTAATTTCAACCCCCATCATATGTAATTTTTAAATGGACATCTTCCCCCAGAGTGTACAAAATACATAGAGATGTGAAACCACCACGGTATTGCTCTAGAATGAGTGGAGATCAACATATTTCAGTTTCAGCACCCCCAGAAGCTCTAGAAATAAACTTGGTCTAAAATCACCCATTCTCATCAAGGGGTCTCAGACTTGACACTGCTAAGAAAGGGATAATGTACAGCTAGCGGGTCATTGTTGTGAAAAGAATCCCTGACGCGAAGCGGAGGGGTCTCTCATCGCCCTGAAGGGGATTGTTTCACAACAATGACCCGCTAGCTGTACATTATCCCGCTTATTACACGGCTACTTACTGAAGAAATCAATATTTTGACGCAAAAACGGTCCGCCAGAGTCCGACATCAGAGCTGCGCCCATAGCAACGGTCTGTTCTACATAGCAACGGTCTGCTATACAAAATAACAGACCGCAGAACGCCGTGATTGACCAATCAGAATCGAGTATTCAACAAAGCCGTTTAATAACACCCTTTAGAGGTGTGAAGATGGAGTCATTTTCATGATGAATAACTGAGTTTTCATGTATCTAGACCACATGTGTCAAACTCAAGATGAGGTGCCGAATCTGGCCCGGCACCTCATTTTATGGGCACGCGAGAGCTTGCAAAGAATATAATTTGCTTATCCTACTGTTCTATGCCGCTTTACCAGAAGTACTGAAGCGTCTCAATATCAGCCGTTTCCAGCAGCGGCACTCTAGCAGAGTGATGTGGTCGCCAAAATGTCCAAGAAAATAAAAGTTGATCCAGAGGGAGGGCAATTTAAGGAGAGATGGGAAAGCGAATACATGTTTGTGCTTAATGGAGACAAGCCGGTATGTCTTCTTTGCCACGAGGCAGTGGCAGTATCCAAGGGATACAATTTAAGGTGCACTTCGACACCAACACGGAGCTAAGTATGCTAACCTTAGCCACCAAGAAAAGCAACAAAAAGTCCAAGAAATAAAGGCAGTCTGCATTCTCAACAGAATATGTTGCAGCAAAAAATGATGCAGCAGTGAAAGCCAGCTTTATTGTGGCTGAAGAAATTGCCCGATCTTCAAAGTGTTTTACAGAAGACAAATTTTTAAAGCAGTGTATGCTGAAGGTATGTGAGCAGGTGAGCCCTGACCAGAAATAGGCTTTTAACAATGTCAGCTTGTCAAGAAACACTAGAACTGGCTCTGTTGGTCTTGTGAAAGAGAAATGCAAAAAAGTAACTGCCACACACCTCTGACAGCTTACCATTGCATTATCCACCAAGAAGCTCTGTGTGGCAAGATTCTGGAACCGGATAACGTAATGACCACAGTCAGGAAAACGGTGAACTTCATTCGGGCGCGGGGCCTGAATCACCGTCAGTTCCAACTATTTGTGAAGGAGGTGGGCACGGAACAAGGAGATGTGCTGTACCATACAGAAGTAAGGTGGCTGAGTAGGAGCGCCGTCCTCAAGAGATTCTTTTGAGCTTCCAGATGAAATTGCTCTGTTCATGCAAAGTATAGGAAAACTCTTGCTCGAACTGTCAGATCCAAACTGGCTGTGTGATTTTGCCATGTTGTCTGACATAACGGAGCATCTCGCCCAACTGAACCAGAGGCTGAAGGGCCGCAAACATGTCATAACGGGGATGTACGACGCGATCACAGCGTTCCAGCTGAAACTGCTCCTATGGAAGCCTCAACTCCAACAGGATAGTCTTGCCCACTTTCCTGTCTGTCAGAGCATCTCAACCTCAGTCCCGGGTGCTTTTTCATGCACTCGATTGGCTACCAAAGTGAACCGGTTGATTAATGAATCCGAACAGCGCTTCTCTGACTTTAAAGCTCAGCACTTAACCTTTCCCATCTTTGCCCATCCTTTCACCACCGACGTCCACAGTACACCACATCACCTTCAGATGGAGTTAATAGAACTTCAATGCAACGGTAGCCTGAGAGCAAAGTTACAGGATGCTGCAATCGAGGGACTTTTACCGTCTCCCCCCCCTGCTTTGATGCCACAGCTCCGACTTCAAGCTGCCCGTGTCCTGTCCATGTTTGGAAGCACCTACATGTGCAAACAGATGTTTTCAATCATGAATCTGAACAAGACCAAGCACAGATCACGGATCAGCGATGATAACCTCCACGCTTTTTTACGGATTGCAACCGCACAAGACCTTAAGCCAGACATCGACGGACTGACCTCAGGAAAACGGCGTCAGTCATCCGGCCAGAAAACAAATAGGTAAAACCTTCAGGTATTTACAATATCATGAAATGTATTTCAATCAAGAATAGGTACGATGTAATATATTTGCATTCTAATGGTTGTGCTTTCATTTAGTTTGTTTTGTGTTTGTTGTTATGTGCAGGGATTGATCCATGGATTAGGATGGTTTGTAATATGGTGTCTCAGGGTGAGTAGAGATCTACTTGGTGTGTTCAGGGCCAGGCAGCATCACTCTCACATCCCACTTCATCCACATTATGTCTGAGTAACCTCAACCAGAACCTGACCAGTAGAATTATTAACTGAAACATACCTTACTTTTACTTTGACTTTATTAGTATACTACTTTGTATATTCATGTACTCATATGTGTGTGTGTTCATGCAGCCACATGTTTACTGCAGTCACTTGTTTTTGTAAAATGCCACATCACTGTTATCTACCACAGATGATCTCAGCCGATTAGCTGTTGCAACACAAACAGTTTATATGCCACAGACTGCACGTTAGATCAGAGCACATTTATTTGTTGCACCATAGTTCTGCCCCTCTCAACTGCGACCAAAAAGACAAACAAAGTTAATGTAATAAGTAGTGCTTGATAATATATGTGTGATGGTAAAAAAAAATAACTTTATTATTCACTTGAAAATTTAGATCTTTGACGGATGAGTAATGATGAGGGTTTCTTAATCTCATAAATTCATGGGATCTATGTTATAATAACACATAGAAATGTGAGTGTGTGTGCCCATATTCAGTATATTTCTGTCTACGTACATGCATATATATCGATGCACAAGCATGTGTTTTTGTTACTGAACTCATTTTTTAAATAAATTGTACAATAGTTGTACACTTGAATATCTGCTTGCAATTATTTTTCCTAGACTGCTGCTTTCAGAGCTAGTTATTAATTAAGTTATTACTAAAACCAATGATAATCGAATGCAGAGGCAATTATGTAATATGATAAAGAGTAGATATATTTATATAGTCTTACAATTACAACCGGCCCTTTGAGGGCAACCATAATGCTGATGTGGCCCGGGATGAAGTTGAGTTTGACGCTCCTGATCTAGACACTTGGGAACCAGATTAGACACTACGTGCCAAAAGTTGGAAATAATTTCAAGTGTGGCAAACATGCACTTGTTCCAATCTTCTTCATGTTTACAAAGTCCATTCGTGTGTGAGAGGGTGTCACAGCCAAAATTTCAGCATCCTAGTACATTACAGTTCAATGTTATGAAGTTTCTCTTTTCTTCATGTTTTTACATTAAAGCTGCAGTAGGTAAAAAATAAACTTTTTCTGATCTCCTTCATTTTTGCAGCATTTATTTATCTGTGGGAAAGGGTGTTACTGATGAAGTTTCATTCTCCTAGCGCAAGGCCTTTTGAAGATATAGCCTCTGTTCACTTGGCATACCCAAGACCCAGCGGTAAGGGATGCGAAGTGGACAAATGTTGTCGGGATGGTGGGCGGTGTCCGATGGCATTACCCGAGGGATTAAGGTATTGTCATTGGGCAACCCCGTCCAATGGCAACACCCAAAGAGCCTGCCATCTGGTGGACAGATGAAGTGTTGTGCTGAGAGCGCAGAAAATTGAGAAAACTTTGAATTATCATAACTCCGAGGGGGAAAGGGCCAGAGCTCCAGTTTTCAGCCCCCTCAATCATCGTAAAGTTTAGTTAATTTAGAGCCCTTTCCCTGATTTTTAGGACCCAAGGACGGGCCCCAAAGGGAAAGGTTTTGAGTCCCCACTTGGAGTTTTGGACCCCATGTTAAGGTCTCTGAATTGGACACCTTATCTCCCCAGGACCATAAGTACAGTTATGATCTGAATTTACTGAAATAATGGTGATAATAATTGGTGCAATATTAGACACATCGTTTTAAATACTTATCTTACATTTCATTTTTTAAACACAATATCATGTTAGATATGAACATTATGTCTATGTATAAATGTCTATGTATATATATGTCTATATATACATTTCTATATATAAATGTCTATTTATGAATGTCTCTGTATACATGTGTATCTACATGTCTATGGTCTCTCCCGTTTTTGACCTCAGTGATGAATACGTTGGGTTGCCTGTGGCTGCTTCACAATAAAAGTCTCACTGTGTTTGTCTAGTTGAGGTTGTTTTAATGTGAAGCAGCAGCAGCAGGAAATGTTGTGTTATCATCAGCAGTAACTTAATGCAGCTCTGATCTGTCTGTCGGAGAGTGAACAGGAAACATTGAGGCTGATATCAATCAGAGCAGCTTACAAACAGCATCACGTATGAAAGATTATAACCATGGCTGTCAAAGTTAATGCGTTAAGGCAAATATGTTTTTAATGCCATTAATTTCTTTAATACATGAAAACAACTTGTGATTTTTAGGTTGTAGCAGCTCAGTTTCAAAGCTAGAGTAAAGATACTGGTATCATATGAAACTAGAAAACATAAGGAAAAGGCATGTCCACTTTCAAAGGGTCCCTTGACCTCTGACCTCCAGATATGTGAATGTAAATGGGTTCTATGGGTACCCACGAGTCTCCCCTTTACAGACATGCCCACTTTATGATAATCACATGCAGTTTGGGGCAAGTCATCGTCAAGTCAGCACACTGACACACTGACAGCTGTTGTTGCCTGTTGGGCTGCAGTTTGCCATGTTATGATCTGAGCATATTGTTTTATGCTAAATGCAGAACCTGTGAGGGTTTCTGGACAATATCTGTCATTGTTTTGTGTTGTTAATTGATTTCCAATAATAAATATATACATATATTTGCATAAAGCAGCATATTTGTCCACTCCCATGTTGATAAGAGTATTAAATACTTGACAAATCTCCCTTTAAGGTACATTTTGAACAGATAAAAAAATATGCCATTAATTTGTGATTAATCGTGATTAACTATTTTAATTGATTGACTTTCCTAATTATAACTTCAATGTGTACGATTTTACAGCATCCATGTTCCCTTTTTGTTTTTTCTTCCTTTGAGTGTGGAGCTGCTGTGATGTGATGTGTGTGGGGGGGTGATCAGTGTCGGCTCGCCCTATACGCTGAATATTCAGCTGCGTAGGGCCGCATCTTTTTCCTTTAAATTAGTGCTGTCAATCAATTCAAATATTTAATCGGGATTAATCACATGATTGTCCATGATTAATCACGATTAATCACAAATTTATCTTACATTTTTTATCTGTTCAGATTGTACCTTAAAGGGAGATTTGTCAAGTATTTAATCCTCTTATCAACATGGGAGTGAAAAAATATGCTGCTTTATGCAAATGTATGTATATATTTAATATTGGAAATCACATTAACTTTGACAGCACTAATTGCAATACAGAAATCAATCGCTTATGTTGTTCTTCCTCTCCTCTCCTCTCCTCTCCTCTCCTCTCCTCTCCTCTCCTCTCCTCTCCTCTCCTCTCCTCTCTCCTCCTCTCCTCTCCTCTTACGATACGATACACTTTATTGTCCCTTTGAGGAAATTTCTTTTGGACTCAGTGCTGCTCACCATCAGCTGCCTCCACAGAAGCATCAATAAATAGAAACAAACAACAATCCACATGTACACAGAGAAACACAAACAATGTAAACCACAAACAACATGCTGTATGTTGCACATTACTCATATTACACAAGATCTATATAAAAACAGAATAAATAGAAGATAAAAATAGAAAATACCATGACGCTATCGCACAACCCTCAGCCTCAAGAAACATTATTTAAACAAACGAGTTCTTAAAACGGTTCAGTTTGCATCGAGGGACTCTGTATCTTCTGCCAGATGGTAAGAGCTCATACTCAGAGTGGAAAAAAATACGAATGTAAATGAAATATATGTATAAAAATGTGTGAATAATAACACATGATGTTTAAAGCAGAGTCCTACCTGAGCTCCACAGCAGCAGCAGCAGCACCAACAGGTGATCCATGATGTCCAGGTAGACCGTCTGTCTGCTCTGTGTGTTCTGTCCTGCAGCTTCACTCATCACTTACTTCTCTGTAGTTTTACACATGATATCTATACTTCTCTGAACTACATTTCTGTGGAACTGACATGTGGTTTGGAGGTGCTGACAGATTACTAATTATAGGACTGTGGTTTCTGTTACCGTGACAACCAGGGCAGGCTGAGATGTTCCTGTCAGATTAATGCTGTCAGAGTGTTCTTATCATTTCCAAGTAAATGTGTTGACATCAGCAGAGAGTCGTTCAGAGGAGACTGAACTACAGCTGTAACTAACCATTATATTAATATTTGATGAATCTGTCCATTCTGTTATTCAGTAATCAATCATTGAGGAAGGAACAGTGCTGATCATAAATGGTGCTGGATGATATTTTAGTGTTTCAGTGTGTCGTCTCCTTGTTAACTGCTGCTTGTTTAACTGACTGTGTCTCACTCGGTTCACTGACATCATGTTTCTGTGTTGTTGGACTTGAATGAGAAACCTTCAGAAAGCTGCAGGATGTCTTCAGCTCTGCTGCTTTCTTTATTCATATCAACTCATGTTTCAGTCTCTGCCTTTTATTTTGAAATTGATCTGAAGCTGTGAATATTTGTTTCAGTCCCGCCCACTGTTTAAGTGAGGCTGGAACACCAACCGATTGGTTCATCTGGCTGTCAATCAACAGATCAATATCTCGGATGTTTCTGAGCACAATCTCATGATTATGACTTAATATTTTGTAATAATTACTTTATATCTCATGATTATGACTTAATATTAAATAATAATGACTTAATATCTCATAATTATGACTTAATATATAACAATAATGACTTAATATCTCATAATTATGACTTAATATTGTCAGGGTGTGAGTTTAAAGGGTGGACCCAAACGCAGAGTGACCAGGCAGAAAGATAAATATAAATAAAAGCGAGCTTTAATAATGAAGCTGAAGTCTCCAAACAAAAACCGACAGGCATCAAAAAACCAGCAGCAGATTCAGACTGTCTGAGGTTCATAGTGAGGTCTATCTGTAGGCCAATTCGCTGATATATAATGTTAACATAGTTTTGAAAATGCCTAAATTTGCTGTGATTGGCTTATGTGAATTTGAGGGGAGATGAGGAACTCCTCTTATTACTGTATACGCTGATATATAATGTTTGTCATGTCCTCCTCCTCTCATGGGGGGCCGTGAGGAGTGGAGCGGGGAGGGGCAGAAAACATCTTAAGACAGGTTAGACTGATTTTGAACAAAACAGCATAGTTTCCTGTTAACATACAGTAAGAGCTGGGGGCTTTTATTTTGAAAAACTAGGTGAATCACTAGTTTCCTGTTATCATACAATGAGAGTATGGGGCTTTTCTACACAGGTGTAATTAATAACATTAATTATGGCCCTGATCCATTGAAGCCCTGGTTTAGAGCAAGCTGGCTCACTGAAATGTCCGTTACACAGTAAATACAGTGTGTGTGTGTGTGTGTGTGTGTGTGTGTGTGTGTGTGTGTGTGTGTGTG
Organism: Sebastolobus alascanus; assembly: GCA_916701645.2. NCBI lineage: Eukaryota > Metazoa > Chordata > Actinopteri > Perciformes > Sebastidae > Sebastolobus > Sebastolobus alascanus. The sequence goes on from CAKAOJ020002073.1 coordinate 11,690, forward strand.
TGTTAGTCAGCCTGCCCTGATTGGCTAATGTGAATCACCTGTCTGTCTAGCAGCAATCAAAGGTGATGGCCACTGCTAAGTACACTCAGTCAGACAGCTTATAATAGGAGTTAACCAGAGACATACATGTCATCAAAGTACTTTTCTGACAAAAAACGTGAATTTTATCGCTGAGAGTTTTTAGGAGAGGAACAAGGACTCTCTGATGAACATATGATGCGAAATATGTGTGTGTAGTGTCATCGAGGTTTTGAGGCTTTTCCGACCACATTTGAGGTGCATCTGGTCAACCTGCTCGGAGGAGTACATCAAAATATAAAACATATCATTTCCTGTTGCCAGTAGGGGGCGCTATGAGTGTGACTCAATATTGACATGTTAATTTCGTCAGGCCTGGACCCTTATCATGTCTGAGAAATTTGGGGCAGATTGGACCATGTACAGTGGAGTTACAACAACTTCCTGTTTCATGGCAAATGGCCTAAAATGGCCGCCACGCCACGGCAAGGTTGTTCGATGAAAACTCAGGATTTGAATAACTTGTCATCTTTAAAGGTCACCTATTATGCAAAATGCACTTTTCCATGGACTTCCTGGAATCAGTAACGTCGGTGATTCTTGCCATGCCAAATAAGGGTTATGGTAGAACTACGGAGAACGGCCTCCTGCTAAAAAAAACAGAGGGTTTTTTGAACATTACAGCAAGTAAACATGTTCTAGTAGAACATTAACATACACATATGAACCTGGAAATGAGCATAATATGAGACCTTTAAAAGACATGGAAAAGTGCATTTTGAATAATAGGTGACCTTTAAAGTTAGACGTTAGCTAGTTAGCCTTAATTGGCTTAATGTTGCTAACACATTTTAGCTAGCCTTCAACTCGACGTTAGCCATGTGTAATTCAGTATTTTAAGAAACAAAACAGGCTGGAGTGTATGTTAAACAACACTATAAAGTTATTCTAAAATGCTACTTCTGCTGAAATGCTCAAATTTGGTTTAATAAGTGATTAAGAGAAACTTACCGCAGTCTTTCGAGGAGCACAAAATGACGTGGTGAAAATCGTGGTCTGTTTGAAAGAAGTAGGAGGTGGGCGGAGCTTTCCAGAGTACAGAGTACTTTCCAGAATACACCCGTCCTGTAACTCTGAACACTTTCACCAACACTGGGGGGGATCTTACTCTAGCTGTTGTTGTAATAACTCTGAAAGAGTTAATGTACTTTGACAAGGCATATTTAACACTGGAGAATTTACTGTGTACCAATGAAAAACATCGTTACTACTGGATGAAGAATTTTAAATACATTTTTAAATTTAGTTGTCAATATGCCATTTCGAATGTTCACTCATATTCTTTCATATAATGTGATGTCATCATCCTTTAATGATGTCACATCAAAAAGTGAGCCCACAGTGCATCAAAACGTTATAGTGTAAACAGTACTGTACACAGCTACTGCAAATTCTCTCTAAATAAAGCTCCAATGTTCATGAAAATAAATGCCAAAATTTCGAGGTCATGGTAGATGTAAGGAGGCAAATTTCAGAATTTTATCTCAAAAACAATTTTTGACAGTATTTTGAATTCTATCCTCATGTGAACTATTGCAGTCAATGGAAATCAAGCATTTTTAGACATCAATTTGTCACTTATTGAGCAATCAATATTCATTAAAACATCTCTGTATTGTCTAGATGAAGTGCGCAAATTCTCAGAATTTTGTCTCAAAAACTGAATTTTTGACACTAGTTTGAAATCTGCTTGTGCAGCCGTGGTGATTGCCTCAGTCATAGTGTGATGTCATAGTGTGATGTCATAGTGGGATGTCATAGTGTGAAGTGGTAGTTTTGCCCAGGCATTAAGCTCACTAAGATAGTGACCTGTTCTTGATGTCTGAGGTTGTGAGTTCGAGACCTGATCGAGGCAGAATGAACATGCTAATGCCTTAAAGGATTAATGATGATGGACTGTTCTGTGCCTCTCATTTGTCTTCCTCCTCTTCTTCCTCCTTGTTCTTCTTCCTCCTCAAAATGCCCGGTCCCGACCCACAGCTGTTTACTACTATAAATTACTACTATTATTATTGTTATTATTATTTTTAGTAGTAGTAGTAGTAGTAGTAGTATTGTTATTAATAATGATGATTATAATATGATTATCCTGACAAAAAGCAGAAACATACTGTGTTTAACAACACTATTTATTATAGCACAAATGTCATATTTAATCACTTTATTTCTCCATTCATAACATGTCTTACTAAAAGGCTGGAAAAGGGTATTCAATATAGGCTCTATATACCTCCACAAATACACTATGAACTGTGCTTATCTTTGACCTGTTAAAATCTATTATTGCTTGGTATTCTTTCCTCACTCGCCGATCATATTAAATAAATAATATTAAATTTAAATAGTGCATAAATAGTACTATTTAAATAGTTCATTTTTTTTTTCTTGCATACAGCCAATTTTCAGGCTTTCTATTTTGAAAATAATGCTTTCTTCAGTGATACTGTAGGTTGCTATGGTGATCAGGGGAAACATATATGTACATATATAATAATTGTGATGAACTATCACGATCTAGTCGCTGTAATTAGAGCTTCAAAACAGTCAAACAGATTATTTCCTTGAACCGCTGACCATGCATGGGGGCCAGAACACATTTGACCTTATTCTTTATTGGTTGACCTCCAAAACAATCTGAGACATATAATACAGTACATCATGTGATCATTAAGCCTGGGTAGCAGCGACTTCTTTGATTTTGAATAAGTGAAGAATGTCAGCCTCAACAAGTTTCATCTTCAGAGTGTGAAGGGTCGTCCTGAACTCAAACTGAACTCACGAGTTACGATCAGCTCTGCTCTTCTGCTCAGATGTGCAGTTTCCTCTCCATCTTTTAATCAGCTCATCAGGCTTCGTGTGGTTTCTCTCTTAACGTCAGCGTCAGTGGATTTACTAACAGGAAGCTGCCAGTGATAATCATATACTGACATCCTGCACCCTGGTGATGTTTTTAACATCAGTAAATGTCAGGTACCGCAGTAACATTAACTTACTGGAACTGAACTGTGTTCCAGCAAAAGTGTGACGTGTTTCTACCATTTGGGAAGCCTGAAGGGGAAAATATTCAAATTATAACTTAATCCCATTTAAAATTGTGATTTAGTTTCTTTTCACTGGTTTTCAGAATTAATTTTAAAATCAGGTCCAGCATTTCAGTGACTGTTTAAATTGACTATATCAAATACTCAATACTCAAGAAATGTTTCTAATGTGTAACTATTAACTATTAATAGTAAAACTATTAATACCGCACAGTAAAAGTCCTGTATTCAAATGATTACTTCAAGTGAAGAGTGAAAGAGAGGCATTATCAGCACAATGTACTGAAATTTACGCCCGTTCAAAGTGGAGCTTTCAATTCTAAAATAATGCTGAAAAGTTGAGTAATTAATAATAATGCATCTTATTTTAATTTTTATATATTGCAACGTCCTGCCAACAACGAGAGATTTTCTTGTCAGCAGACTTTTCCCAGTAACCAAGAGGTGGCCGAAGAGAAAATAATCAATCTAGTTCCACTCAGTCGATGCAAGCTTCATTTATTGTGATACATTTTAAAAAGCTCATTATTTAACAGTTCAGAAACATTAACAACACACTATGTTTGTATTTTGGTTTTAGTGGCTTCGAAGCCATCGAATACTAACTATTTACACATTAAGTAGATTATTTTAGCCCTTAAATTCTTCATAGATTTCTCTGATAACTCAGTGGTATTAACATTATGTCTGACAATAATTTTAAGCAAAAGACACGAACCACAGACAGTAGAAGCATCAAAGTATTCCTCATGGTTAATGTAATGTGGTTCCTTCAAAACATTAACAACAATATACTTATCATTAGCTTTCTTAATTGATAGAACCTCATCTTGTTTTCATCATGCAAAGAATATAATAATGAAAAACATAGACTTTATGTACTGTGACAGTACTTGTTAATCATGAATAAGGCATGCTGACACTTTACTCTAGCCCTCGTCACTTAACTGTTGTATTCATCATTCTTATAGAGGATGAGGAACACAGTTTTTCTTTGCCTGGCTCTGCAGATTATATGATGCTGCAACAGTTCACTCAGCAGATTATATATAATACAACAAAATGTCACATTGACCTCACTGCATCATCTTTATAATCAATTACAGAACGCTGCTCTGATTTGACTGTTGTGTGAGAGCTGAGCGTCCATCTGGATGATCCTACTCTGTCTCCTGGAGTCCTGCCTCTTCACCCAGCAAGTCTCCAGCACCACCGAGGTAATCCAGCTCCATGTTGTCCTCTCGTCTTGGTTTCTGTCCTCTGGTGGCCTAGAGAGACATGACAGAAAATGTCTTTAAGTCACAGAATACCTGCTCTTCTCTAAATACATATAGTACTCACCTCTACCCCCCAATTCTGTAGGGGACCCAGAAATATAGTTGCAGAACGTTTGGTACGGCATGCTTGTTTCAGTTCAACACGTCCTATTAACTAAATAATGAGTCTTAACAGTCTAATACAGTCTAATTACAGTCTATGCTTTGGAGCTTGTGGATCTTAAATTCAAAGCATGAGTGATTGTTAGCTACCATATATTCTCAAATAAAAGCCGGTAAAACATTGAAATTAGCTGCACAAATGCTAAATTCTATAATGTGTATATATATATATATATATATATATATATATATATATTTCCATAACATATATTTCCAGAGCACTAATTTGATCATAACAGCAACAGAGTAATTTGATTCTCGCCACTCTGCTGCCCCCAGATTCTCTTTTTAACAGAAATGCTGTTTTTATTCACTTCCAATCGCCATTACTTTGCCTTTTTTATTCTGTTGCTGTTACGCTATCATCAGTGAAAAAAGCAACATTCTCTGCAGATGTTTCAAATTAAAAGCATACCAGGAAAGAGAGGATGAGCCACTGGAAGGCTTTTAATGTGAAAGTGTCGGAAGTGTTGAGTTTGATACGTAGCATGTAGCTTTTGTTTTCCCCGCAGTACTAAACACATACCAAGCTGGGATCCCAAAGTACACTAAACACTGAATGTTGGATATTACATCCCTACAGTCCTAACATTGATGTGTAAAGTACCTTGCAGTAGCAATACAGGGCAGCATTGGACCCCACCATCAGCACCAGGAGGACAAGGAGGACAACCAGTCTGATGATCAGATGTGTTACAGAGGCTGGAACAGATTCACAATCATTATTACATCACTTCATACAGGAACACGTGTGCAGCACTCTCCTTACTACTTAAAGTTGCTTCATTCAAATTATTTTCAGCTTTTACACCTTATATTATTTTAAATGTACGATTGTTACTTTCAACTGAGAGGACACATGTCCACAAATCACAAGTCCTCGTTGTCTTTGTGGTTGTATTCTGACTTATTGCTGCAGTATTTGCAGTGTGTCGATCACACCCTGTGATTACTTCCTCTCAGCACCTGGAGGGGCGTGTCAGTGTTTGATTGACAGCAGCTGGCAGGCTGAGCTCCGGCAGGAGAACCAGAGACAAACATCAACTTGTGCTGTAGCTCACAAGCCAGTAAGAGTAAAGGAGCACACCAGCATCTAAAGTGACCAAAGAGATATCTGCAGGTATGTTTACATGCTGTTTAATGTGCTGCAGCTGAGCAGCTGATTAGTCATCTAGCCTGTAAACTGGCGTTGGTTAATATGGTTTATTTGATTGGCTGCATGGAAACGAATTCTCTATCAATGTAGAAGGACAACTAGCAGAGCAACAAGTTAATACAAAACTAGGGGGCTCCATCATGAGATCAAAAACATCAGATATATATATCTCCAGAGGAGAACACAGATGTTATTTACAGAACAGATATGTATGCTGTAGCAGAAAAAAATGCAATTTAATTTCAGATTGACTTTAATGCTATGAAACTTGTTTTTGCTAACTTTTAGTGGTTGAATTCCTCACAAAGCTGCACTTCTTATCCTCTGTCTGGTATTTAAAGAGTCCTGGGTAAACTGCTGTCTCATGCATGTAAACAGTTGGCACCTCATGACGTTTTATCTGATTCAGATGAATAATACTTTAAAGCCTGCGTGCGTTGTCAGTGTCACATTTCCCTGTTTGACTCAGATTCTCTCTGAAGTTACCTGAGACAGTGAGATGGAGCGGCTGGCTCTCAGATGAGAAGTTACGGGAGAAAACATAGAGGTGATAAACGCAGCGGTACTCCCCTCGGTGGGTGGGGTCTGCAGCAGAGAACAGGAAGTGGGCAGAGTGATTGACAGCTGGCAGGGTGTAGTTCTGTGATGTAGCTGAGGTGGTCAGAATAAGCTGGAAGGAGCCTCCTGGGTACTGTGGCAGGATGGAGCAGCTGATGGTGAAGTTGGAGCCCATGAGCACCTGAAGCCCCTGCTGATTGGCCTCAGAAACCCCGTCAACATTGGTAGTGAAGGAGATGTTTGGCTGAGCCAGAAAACCTGTTAACACAGAGGAAGATGAAACATGAATCATCTTTATTTGTTTTGTCAAAGTGATGAAAACTGAGCAGAGTAAGATGACAGGATTTATTTATTAGCAGGAGCCATGGGAAATGGAGGACTCTTGGATTTATATTTAATATGGAGGACTGAGTCAGCAACTGCTCATTGAAAAAGTTAAGGATGGTCACTGTTCAGGGTTACCTGAGCAGATCACCTCCACGTTGATGGAGCCTCCCTTGTTACTAGGTAGCTCTAAACACTCCCGTAGCATCAAATGAGACTCAACACAAGAAAGTCGATCCACCACACAGTCTTCCATGAAAAATGTCGCTTTTGTCCTAGAATGTTCAAACATATTCTTTCATGTATTGTGATGTCATCATCCTCCAATGAGTCACATTCTGCGAAGTTAATTTAGAATCTTCAAACATATCTTTCATGTATTACAGTGATGTCATCATCCTTCAATGATGTCACATTCTGGAAAGTTTATTTAGAATCTTCAACATATTCTTTCATGTGTTGTGATGTCATCATCCTTTAATGATGTCACATTCTGGAACATTAGGCTAGTAGGGTAGACACCTCAAGTGTGCTGTTTACAATACACTCACACTTGACAATCTCTACTCAGTTGAAATATTTGCAACTTACTCTATTTGTTTTTCAAAATAATGCCTCATTTAAAGAATATGGTTGGTTTTAATCTGTATTTATTTATTTTTTAACTTTTAAAAAAAAAAGAAAAATCTCATAAAATTGTAATGAAACTGAACTGATTTCTAAATTTCTACCTTTGAAAAACATCTTTACTACTGGATGAAGAATTTTAAATACTTTTTTAAATTTAGTTGTCAATATGCCATTTCGAATGTTCACTCATATTCTTTCATGTAATACAGTGATGTCATCATCCTTTAACCCTCTGGCTTTTGTTCAAAATCACTATCCTCTCAGCCTGTTCGTGGCCAAAAATGGCCACGAACATATTGAGTCTGTAATTTTTAGATTTTTGATGTTTTCTGCTACTATTACTGCATAAATGTTTTAACTAACATCAGTTCTTGTCATATGTATAAAATATCCATTCCTTTTTAATTTTTTAACCCTTGTAATGCCAGTTTGTTTGCACAATGCTGGATGTTGGAAAACAACCTCAACAATGACCATTTTATATATTCTCAGTGCTACTGTTTTTTTTTGTATTATTAATAGCACAGTCTGAGATATGTAACTGATTAACAACAACACTGATTATTATGCATTGCTATTTTTGTGCAGGGAAAGCAAAGTAGATAAAACTCCCACTCAGTCTGTTCGTGGCCAAAAATGGCCACCTCCTGTTTGCATTCCCAAAATGCTATAAAATTAATATATATTAATAGATTTTTCCACTTTCACCGACTTGATTTCTTTAATTGCATCAGTCCTAGTCATGAAAACCAAAATGTCATTCAAATTCAGAATTTTAACCCTTTAAATGCCTGTTAGATCACATAATGCTAATGATTTTTAAAGGGAGCAAAGCATAAAATCACTATTTTTTACCAAATAATACATGCTACCTGATTTATTTTTTAACCATCATTGCAGCTAAATGTATGTCAATAATTAGCAATATCAATGATTTTTATTCATCATTACTTTTTTGTGCAGTGTCAGAAAAACATAAAAACTCCCACTTAGCATGTTCGTGGACAAAAATGGCCATCTCCTGTACAAACACTATATACTGAAAATATTTGCTACTTTCACTGCTTACATTTTTTAATTTGGCATCAGTCTTGATCATGAAATCCAAAATTGTATTCAATTCCAGAATTTTAACCCTTTAAATACCACTAACCTTTCAGGGAAAAAAAGAGAGAAAGTTGTCTTTTTTTCACCATATAATTGATGCAACCTAATATTTTTTTAATCATCATTGCAGGTCAGTACCAGTACTATTAACAAAGTTTTTTTGTTTTTTTTTAAATTTGATTTGAGAAATAAAGCAGTACTTGTTTACTTTGAACAAGTAAAACATTTATTTTTATAGAGAACAAGAGAACAACAACAGCATATGTAAGTGTGTGGTTGTGTGTGTGTGTGTGTGTGTGTGTGTGTGTGTGTGCGTGTGTGTTGTGGTGTGTGTGTGTGCATGCTCAAGGGTAGCAGGATGTGCAAACCACAGCAGAGTGGTCCTTACAGACACAGTTTCCACAGCTGGAGCAAGTGGTTGCCGTTCTTCTCCTGTTAGTGCACAGTTCGCACCTTCTCCTCATTTTGCTGGCAGGCTGTGGGTCACGCTCTGATTCAGACTGCTGTATCCCGGCAACAATGGCAGCAGCGGCTGTTGAGCGTGGGGGACAACGCCGTCTTGCAATTG
>CAKAOJ020002074.1:0-5000 GCA_916701645.2 Sebastolobus alascanus
AAAAGTCATAGTATGTATGTCGAAATTTTCACGAAAAAAATCATAGTATTGTATGTCGAAATTTTCACGAAAAAAATTTATAGTATTGTATGTCGAAATTTTCTTGAAGAAAAGTCATAGTATTGTATGTCAATTTTCAGGAAAAAAACGTCATAGTATAGTATGTCGAAATTTTCAAGAAAAAAAGTCATAGTATTGTATGTATACATTTTCAAGAAAGAAAAGTCCTAGTATTGTATGTTGAAATTTTCACGAAAAAAACGTCATAGTATATATATATGTCGAAATTTTCAAGAAAAAAGCATAGTATTGGATGTCGAAATTTTCACGAAAGAAAAGTCATAGTATAGTATGTCGAAATTTTACGAAAGAAAAGTCATAGTATTGTATGTGCAATTTTCACGAAAAAAAACGTCATAGTATTGTACTGTCGAAATTTTCACGAAAAAACGTCATAGTATAGTATGTAGAAATTTTCACGAAAGAAAAGTCATAGTATAGTATTTCGAAATTTTCACGAAAAAAACGTCATAGTATAGTATGTCGAAATTTTCAAGAAAGAAGTCATAGTATTGTATGTAGAAATTTTCACAAAAGAAAAGTCATAGTATATATAGTATGTCGAAATTTTCAAGAAAAAGTCATAGTATTGTATGTCGAAATTTTCACGAAAGAAAAGTCATAGTATAGTATGTCGAAATTTTCACGAAAGAAAAGTCAGTATAGTATGTCGAAATTTTCACGAAAAAAAACGTCATAGTATAGTATGTAGAAATTTTCACGAAAGAAAAGTCAAAGTATTGTATGTCGAAATTTTCACGAAAAAAACGTCATAGTATAGTATGTCGAAATTTTCACGAAAAAAACGTCATAGTATAGTATGTCGAAATTTTCAAGAAAAAAGTTATAGTATTGTATGTCGAAATTTTCAAGAAAGAAGTCATAGTATTGTATGTCGAAATTTTCACAAAAGAAAAGTCATAGTATTGTATGTCGAAATTTTTTCGAAAGAAAAGTCATAGTATTGTATGTCGAAATTTTCACGAAAGAAAAGTCATAGTATAGTATGTAGAAATTTTCAAGAAAAAGTCATAGTATTGTATGTCATAATTTTCACGAAAAAAACGTCATAGTATAGTATGTCGAAATTTTCACGAAAAAAACGTCATAGTAGTATGTCGAAATTTTCAAGAAAAAAGTTATAGTATTGTATGTCGAAATTTTCAAGAAAGAAAAGTCATAGTATTGTATGTCGAAATTTTCACGAAAAAAACGTCATAGTATAGTATGTCGAAATTTTCACGAAAAAAACGTCAGTATAGTATGTCGAAATTTTCAAGAAAAAGTCATAGTATTGTATGTCGAAATTTTCACGAAAGAAAAGTCATAGTATAGTATGTCGAAATTTTCACGAAAGAAAAGTCAGTATAGTATGTCGAAATTTTCACGAAAAAAAACGTCATAGTATAGTATGTAGAAATTTTCACGAAAGAAAAGTCAAAGTATTGTATGTCGAAATTTTCACGAAAAAAACGTCATAGTATAGTATGTCGAAATTTTCACGAAAAAAACGTCATAGTATAGTATGTCGAATTTTCACGAAAAAAGTTATAGTATTGTATGTCGAAATTTTCAAGAAAAAAAAGTTCATAGTATTGTATGTCGAAATTTTCACAGAAAGAAAAGTCATAGTATTGTATGTCGAAATTTTCTCGAAAAAAAGTCATAGTATTGTATGTCGAAAAAAGTCATAGTATAGTATGTCGTAATTTTCAAGGAAAAAAACGTCATAGTATTGTATGTTGAAATTTTCACGAAACAAGTCCTAGAGTAGTATGTCGAAATTTTCACGAAAAAAAAACGTCATAGTAGTATGTCGTAATTTTCACGAAAAAAACGTTACAGTATAGTATGTCGAAATTTTCACGAAAAAAATGTCATAGTATAGTATGTCGTAATTTTCACGAAAAAACGTCATAGTATAGTATGTCGTAATTTTCACGAAAAAAGTCATAGTATAGTATGTCGAAATTTTCACACAAAAAAAACGTCATGTAGTATGTCGTAATTTTTAAGAAAAAAAAGTCATAGTAATGTACGTTGAAATTTTCAGAAAGAAAGTCATAGTATAGTATGTGAAATTTTCACGAAAGAAAAGTCATAGTATAGTATGTCGAAATTTTCACGAAAGAAACGTCATAGTATAGTATGTCGAAATTTTTAGAAAAAAAGTATAGTATTGTATGTCGAAATTTTCACGAAAGAAAAGCATAGATGGTATTCGAAATTTTCACGAAAAAAGTCATAGTATAGTATGTCGAAATTTTCACGAAAAAAACGTCATAGTAAGTATGTCGAATTTTCACAAAAAAAAGTCAAGTATTGTATGTCGAATTTTACGAAAAAAAGTCATAGTATTGTATGTCAATTTTCACGAAAAAAACGTCATAGTATTGTAAATCGAATTTTCAGGAAAGAAAGTCATAATAATTGAAATTTTCACGAAAGAAAAGTCATAGTATTGTATGTCGAAATTTTCACGAAAAAAAGTCATAGTATAGTATGTTTAAAAAATTTGGGGAAAAAAAATCATGTGAAAATTTTTAAAAAAAAAATATATTTTGTATGTCGAAAAATTTTCAGAAAAAAGTCTAGATGAAAGTCGAAAAATTTTTAGGAAAAGGGAATTTTTTAGTAGTAAATTTTTGGGGAAAAAAAATATGTCGAAAAATTTTTAGAAAAAAAAAAAAATATTAGTATGTCGAAATTTTAGAAAAAAGTATTTTTAAAAAGGGCGAAATTTTCAGGAAAATCATAGTTAGTTGAAAATTTTTTAAAAAAAAAAAAATTAAAAGAAAAAAAAGTTAAAATTTTAAAAAAAAAAATTTTTAATTAAATTGGAAAATTTTTTTAAAAAAAATCATAGTATGTATTAGAAAAAAGTAAAAAATAGTCAAAAAATTTTTGAAAAAAAAAAAGTCATATATAGTATGTGAAAATTTTCAAAAAAAAGTCAAGTATTTAAAAGTGAAAATTTCCCAAAAAAAAAACATGTATAGTATGTGATTTTTTGGGAAAAAAAGTATGTCGAAAATTTTTAAAAAAAAAAAGTATACATGTTGTCGAAAATTTTTAAAAAAAAATCATAGTATAGAAAGTCGAAAAAGAAAAAAGAAAATTTTAAAATAATTAGTAAAAAATTTTTGTAAAATTTTAAAAAAAAAGTATATAATTTTGGGAAAATTTTTATGAAAAAATTCTGAAGAAGTCAAAATTTTAAGGGAAAATTAGAAAGTATTAAGTAAAAAAATGTCGAAATTTTCAGAAAAAAAGTCATAATGTATGTAAAATTTTCAAAAAAAAGTCATAGAAAGAAAGTCAAAAAAAAAAGAAATAATTTTTGGGGGTTTTTAAAAAAAAAAATTTGTCGAAAAATTTTTAGAAAAAAAAAAAAAATTTTAAAAAAAAAAAAAAATTTTAAAGGAAAATTTTAAAAGAAAAAAATTTTTTTGGGAAAAAATTTTAGGAAAAAAAATTTTTTAAAAAAAAATTTTTTTTTTAAAAAAAAAATTTTTTTAAAAAAAATTTTAAAAAAACGAAAAATTTTTTTTGGGGGTTTTGAAAAGGAAAATTTTGAAAAAAAAAATTTTAAAAAAGTCAAAAATTTTTTAAAAAAAAAAAAAAAAAAATTTTAAAAAAAGGAAAAATTTTTTTTTAAAAAAAATTTTTTTTAAAAAAAAAATTTTAAAAAAAAATTTTTAAAAAAATTTTAAAAAAACGAAAAATTTTGAAAAAAATTTTAAAAAAAAAAATTTTGAAAAAAAAAAAAAAAAATTTTTAAAAAACCCCCTTTTAAAAAAAAATTTTTTTAAAAAAATTTAAAAAAAAAATTTTTTTGAAAAAATTTTTTTAAAAAAAAAAAAAAAAAAATTAAAAAAAAATTTTAAAAAAAAATTTTAAAAAAAAATTTTTTTAAAAAAATTTTTAAAAAACGAAAAAAAAAAAGGAAAAATTTTTTTTAAAAGGAAAAATTTTTTTAAAAAAAAAAAAAAATTTTTAAAAAAATTTTTAAAAAAAAAAAAAAAATTTTTAAAAAAAAATTTTTTTAAAAAAAATTTTAAAAAAACGAAAAATTTTAAAAAAAAAAATTTTTTAAAAAAAAATTTTTAAAAAAAAAAAAAATTTTTTTTTTTAAAAAAATTTTTTAAAAAAAAATTTTTTTTTAAAAAAAAATTTTTTTAAAAAAAAAAAAGGAAAAAAATTTGAAAAAAAAAAATTTTTAAAAAAATTTTTTAAAAAAAAATTTTTTAAAAAAAAATTTTAAAAAAGTCAAAAAATTTTTAAAAAAAAAAAAAAAAAAATTTTAAGGAAAAAAAAAAGAAAAAGTCAAATTTTGGGGAAAATTTTAAAAAAAAATCAAAAATTTTAAAAAAATTTTAAAAAAAATTTAAATTTTAAAAAAAATTTTAAAAAAGAAAAACAAAAATTTTTAAAAAAAAATTTTAAAAAAATTTAAAAATTTTAAAAAAATTTAAAAAAGTTTAAAATTTTTCGAAAAAACCCCCAAAAAAAATCAAAATTTAAAAAAATTTTTAAAAAAAAAAAATTTTTAAAAAAAAAATTTTTTAAAAAAAAAAATTTTAAGGAAAAAAAAAAAGAAAAAAAAAATTTTAAGGAAAAAATTTTGAAAAAAATTTTTTTAAAAAAAAAAAAAAAAATTTTTTAAAAAAAAAAAAAGAAAAAATTTTTTGGGAAATTTTAAAAAAAAAATTTTTTTAAAAAAAAAAAAAAGTTTAAAATTTTTCCCAAAAAAAAAAAAATTTAAAAATTTTTAAAAAAGGGAAAAAAATTTAAAAAAAAACCAAAAAAAAAAAATATATTTTTTAAAAAAAAAAAAAAATTTTTTTTTTTTAAAAAAAAATTAAAGTAAGTTTAAATTTTTTTTAAAAAAAAAAAAAAGTTTTTTTAAAAAAAAAAGTCATAGTATAGTATGTCGAAAA
>CAKAOJ020002074.1:7500-15832 GCA_916701645.2 Sebastolobus alascanus
ATTATATGTATGTCGAAATTTTAAGAAAAAAATATATTTTATGAAATTTTCCAAAAAAAATTTAGAAATTTTTCGAAATTTTTACGAAAAAAAGTATAGTATTTTTAAATTTTCACGAAAAAAAAGTCATAGTATTTGTGAAATTTTCAGAAAAAAATCATAGTATGTTGAAATTTTCACAAAAAAATCATATATTAAAGTCGAAATTTACGAAAAAAAATAGTTTTAGAATTTTCCCAAAAAAAATATAGTATTGTAGTAAATTTTAAGAAAAAATTAGTATGTAGAAATTTTCACAAAAAAACGTAGTATTGTATGTCGAAATTTTAAGAAAAAAATCATATATTGTAGTCAAATTTTCAAAAAAAAAGTCATATATTATTCGAAATTTTACGAAAAAAATCATAGTATATTTAAAATTTTTAAAAAAAAAGTCATAGTATTGTATGTGTAATTTTAGAAAAAAAGTATTTTTAAATTTTAAAAAAAAAATCAATTATTTTAGTCGAAATTTTAAAAAAAAGTCAAGTATTATGTCGAAATTTTAAAAAAAAAAATAGTATTTTATGTAAAAATTTTCGAAAAAAAAGTATAGTTTCGAAATTTAGAAAAAAATCATAGTATTGTATGGAAATTTTAAAAAACATAGTATTTTCGAAATTTTCAAAAAAAAGTAAGTATAGATTAATTTTTAAAAAAAAGTCATAATTGTATTGAAATTTTAAAAAAAAATAGTATGTATTTAAATTTTCAAAAAAAAGTCATATATTGAAATTTTTAAAAAAAAGTTATTTGTATGTCAAATTTTCAGGAAAAAAAGAAGTAAATTTCAAAATTTCGAAAAAAATAGTAAATTAAATTTTAAAAAAAGTAAGTATTGTATGTCAAATTTTAAAAAAAAAGTAAGTATGTCAAATTTTAAAAAAAATCTAGTATAATGTCGAAATTTTCAAAAAAAAAAGTAAGTATTGTATGTCGAAATTTTAGAAAAAAAAGATTTTTATCGAAATTTTAAAAAGAAAGTATTGTATGAAATTTTCAAAAAAAAATCAAGTATTTAGGAAATTTTCAAAAAAAAATTAAAGTATTCGAAATTTTCCAAAGAAAAAAATATTATTTCGAAATTTTCAGAAAAAAAATATTGTATGTCGAAATTTTCAAAAAAAAATTTAGAATGTAAATTTTAAAAAAAAAAGTCATAGATAGTATGTCGAAATTTCAGAAAAAAATTATAGTATTAAATTTTAAAAAAAGATTAGTATTTTGGGAAAATTTTAAAAAAATAAAAGTATTTGGGAAAATTTTTGAAAAAAAAAGTTTAAATATTGAAATTTTAAAAAAAAGTAAGTAAAGTATGTCGAAATTTTAGAAAAAAAGTCATATATGTATGTAATTTTCAAAAAAAAACCATAGATATTGTCGAAATTTCCCAAAAAAAGTCAATATTGTATTAATTTTACAAAAAAAGTCATATATTGTATTGAAATTTTAAAAAAATCATATATTGTATGTAAAATTTTCAGAAAAAAAATAGTATTTGTCGAATTTTCAAAAAAAAAGTCAGTATTTATGTCAAAAATTTTTAAAAAAACGTAAGTAATTGTCGAAATTTAAAAAAAAACCCTAGTATTGTATGTCGAAATTTTACAAAAAAAATTATTTAGTCGAAATTTTCACAAAGAAAAGTCATAGTATAGTATGTCGAAATTTTCAAAAAAAATCATAGTATTGTATGTCGAAATTTTCCGAAAAAAAGTCATAGTATTGTATGAAATTTTTAGAAAAAAAGTCAATTTTTTTGGAAATTTTTTAAAAAAAAAAAATTGTCGAAATTTTAAAAAAAAAATAGATTTATGTAAATTTTAAAAAAAAAAGTCATGTATTAGAAATTTTCAAAAAAAAGTCATAGTATAGTATGTCGAATTTAAAAAAAAAAAGTATTATGTCAAATTTTAAAAAAAAAAAGTAATATTTATTAAATTTTAGAAAAAATATAGTATTTATGTAAATTTTAGAAAAAAAGTCATATATTGTATGTCGAAATTTTAGAAAAAATCATATTGTATGTAAATTTTAAAAAAAAATCATAGTATTTTATGTGAAATTTTCGAAAAAAATAATTTTAGTAGTCAAATTTTCACGAAAAAAAGTCATAGTATTTTTGAAATTTTAGAAAAAAAGTCATAGTATTTATGTCAAATTTTCAAAAAAAACCATAGTATAAAATTTTAAGATATTTAAAAAATTTAAAAAAATTAAATTTAGAAATTTAAAAAAAGTATGTATGTATTTCAAAAAAAAAAAAGTTAGTAATTTTCGAAAACAAAAATAGTATTGTATGTAATTTTCAGAAAAAAAAGATAGTATGGAAATTTTCACAAAAAAAGTAATTGTAGTCGAAATTTTCGAAAAAAAATTCGAAATTTTCACGAAAAAAAGTCATAGATTGTATGAAATTTTCACGAAAAAAAGTCATAAAGTATGTCAAATTTTCCCAAAAAAAAGTCATATATTATGTAAATTTTTAAGAAAAAATCATAATGTATGTCAAATTTTAAGAAAAAATTATATATTGATGTGAAATTTAAAAAAAAGTATATATTTTCAATTTTAAAAAAAGTATAGTATGTATTTGAAATTTTCAGAAAAAAAGTATAGTATTGTATGTAAATTTTAAGAAAGAAAAGTCAAGTATTGTATGTCGAAATTTTAAAAAAAAAGTATAATTTTTATGTCAAATTTTCACGAAAAAAAGTCATAGTATAGTATGTCGAAATTTTCAAAAAAAAGTTATAGTATAGTATTTAAATTTTCAAGAAAAAAAGTATTGTAATTGTAATTTTACAAAAAAAGTATATATTTTGTCAAAAATTAAAAAAAAAAAATAGTATGTATGTAAATTTTCAGAAAAAAAGTATGTATTGTATGTAAAATTTTTAAAAAAAAGTATAGTATGTATGTCAAATTTTCAAAAAAAAATATAGTATTATGTAAAATTTTCCAAAAAAAGTCATATATTGTATGTCAAATTTTCAAAAAAAGTCATAGTATAGTATGTCGAAATTTTCACGAAAAAAAGTCATATATTGTAGTCGAAAATTTTTAGAAAAAAGTTATAGTATTGTATTCGAAATTTTCAAAAAAAAGTCAGTAATTTTGAAAATTTTTAAAAAAAATATAGTATTGTCGAAATTTTCACGAAAAAAAGTCAAGTATTGTATGGAAATTTTAAAAAAACATAGTATTGTATTAAATTTTCACAAAAAAGTTTGTAAGTATTCGAAATTTTCCAAAAAAAGTCATAGTATTTGTCGAAATTTTCACAAAAAAACATATATTTTGTAAATTTTTAAGAAAAAAAATTTATTTGTATGTAAAATTTTTACGAAAAAAACGTCATAGTATTTATGTAAAATTTTAAAAAAAAGTATATATTGTATGTAAATTTTCAAAAGAAAAGTCATATATAGTATTTTCAAATTTACAAAAAAATCATAGTATTGTATGTAAAATTTTAGAAAAAAAATAGTATATATTCGAAATTTTCAGAAAAAAAACTAGTATAAATTAAAATTTTTAAAAAAAAGTCATAGTATTGTATGTCGAAATTTTTAAAAAAAAAATTAGTATTTTTCAATTTTCACAAAAAAAAGTATATATGTATGTCGAAATTTTAAAAAAAAGCAAGTTTTATTAAATTTTAAAAAAAATATAGTAAGTATTCGAAATTTTACAAAAAAAACCATAGTATTTATGTCGAAATTTTAGAAAAAAAATTAAATAAGTATGTCGAAATTTTCAAAAGAAAATCATAGTATTGTATGTGAAATTTTAAAAAAAAATTAATTGTAAAATTTTAAAAAAAAATCATAGTATTTATGTCAAATTTCAAAAAAAATAGAAAAATTTTAAAAAAAATTTTAAAATTTTGAAAAAAGTCATTAAAATAAAATTTTAGAAAAAAAATTAAAAGATGTCGAAATTTTAAAAAAATCATAATTGTATGTCGAAATTTTAAAAAAAAATATAGTATGTTCGAAATTTTCAAAAAAAAACATAGTATAATTTTAAATTTTCAAGAAAAAGTATAGTATTTATTAAATTTTACGAAAAAAAGTATAGTATGTATGTAAATTTTAGAAAAAAAAAAAGTATAGTATGAAATTTTCACGAAAAAAACGTCATAATTTTAGTAAATTTTAAGAAAAAAAGTATTGTATTAAATTTTCAAAAAAAATCATAGTATAGTATGTAAATTTAAAAAAAAATAGTATTGTATGTCAAATTTTAAAAAAAAGTCATAGTATTGTATGTCGAAATTTTCACGAAAAAAACGTCATAGTATAGTATGTCGAAATTTTCAAGAAAAAAACTTTTTATTTGGAAATTTTCAAAAAAAAACATTATTGTATGTCAAATTTTCACGAAAAAAAGAATTTTTATGTAAATTTTCAAAAAAAATATTATTGTATGTCGAAATTTTAAAAAAAAAATCATAGTATTTATGTGAAATTTTCACAAAAAAAAATCATAGTAGTATAAATTTCCGAAAAAATTTTAAAAAAAGTTAAATTTTGAAAATTAGAGAAAATTTGAAGAAAATTTAGAAAAAATTAGAAAAAGTAATTTTAGGAAATTTTAAAAAATTATGTAATTTTAAAAAAAAAATATATTAAAGTCAAATTTCACGAAAAAAAATTTGTATTGTTGTCAAATTTTCACGAAAAAAAGTCATAGTATTTTTAAATTTAAAAAAAATCATAGTATTTTGGAAAATTTTTACGAAAAAAGTATAGTATGTTCGAAATTTTCAAAAAAAAGTCATAGTATTGTATGTCGAAATTTTCAAGAAAAAAATCATAGTATTTTCGAAATTTTAGAAAAAAAGTATAGTATTTGTCGAAATTTTCAAGAAAAAAAGTCATAGATTTTATGTCGAAATTTTACGAAAAAACAAGTTGTATGGAAATTTTCAAAAAAAGTAAGTATAGTATGTCGAAATTTAAAAAAAGAAAAGTATGTTATGAATTTTAGAAAAAAGTCATAGAAAGGGATGTCGAATTTCCAAAAAAAGTCATAGTATTGTATGTCAAATTTTCCGAAAAAAAGTCATAGTATAGTATGTCGAAATTTTCCCAAAAAAAAGTATTGTATGTCGAAATTTTGAAAAAAATCATAATTTATGTCAAAATTTTCCAAAAAAAAAGTCATAGTAATAGAAATTTTAAAAAAAAAGTCATAGTAATTTTATTTTAAGAAAAATTAAAAAAGTTTTAAAAAGTCAAATTTAAAAAAAAAAAAGTATAGTATTCGAAATTTTCAAAAAAAAGTCATAGTATTTGAAATTTTCACGAAAAAAAATAAAAATGTAAATTTTCACGAAAAAAAGTCATATATTTAGTAAAAATTTTTAAAAAAAATAATTATGTCGAAATTTTAAAAAAAAAGCATAGTATTGTATGTCGAAATTTTAAAAAAAAATATAATATGTCGAAATTTTCGAAAAAAAACCATAGTATAGTTGAAATTTTCACGAAAAGTCATAGATTGTATTTAAAATTTTAGAAAAAAAGTCATAGTATTGTATGTCGAAATTTTCCAAAAAAAATTAGTATTTATGTCGAAATTTTCACGAAAAAAAGTCATATATTATTCGAAATTTTCAAAAAAAAGTCATAGTATAGTCGAAATTTTACGAAAAAAAGTCATAGTATAGTATGTCGAAATTTTCACGAAAAAAACATAGTATAATGTAAATTTTAAAAAAAAAATAGTATTGTTAAATTTTTAAGAAAAAAATTTATAGATTGTAGTAATTTTCCGAAAAAAAGTCATAGTATTGTTGTTAAATTTCAAGAAAAAAAGTCATATTTGTAGGAAATTTTCAAAAAAAAAATATATTGTTGTCAAATTTTAAAAAAAATCATATATTGTATGTCGAAATTTTTAGAAAAAAAATTATTTTTGTAAAATTTTCAGAAAAAAAGTCAAGTATAGTATTAAATTTTCAAAAAAAAAAGTCAAATTTTAAATTTTAAGAAAAAAAAAATTATTTTTGAAAATTTTAAAAAAAAGTATATAAATTAATTTTACAAAAAAAATAATAGTATTAATTTTAAAAAAAAGATAGTATGTAGGGAAAATTTTCCAAAGAAAAGTATAGTATAGTTGTCGAAATTTTAAAAAAAAGTCATAGTATTGTATGTCGAAATTTTAAAAAAAATCATAGTATGTATGTCGAAATTTTAGAAAAAAGTCATAGTATGTATGTCGAAATTTTTACAAAAAAAGTCAATTTAAATTCGAAATTTTAAAAAAAAGTCAATATTGTTGTAAATTTTCACGAAAAAAATCATAAATATGTCGAAATTTTAAAAAAAATCATATATTGTCGAAATTTTCACGAAAAAAAGTCATAGTATAGTATTAAATTTTCGAAAAAAAAAGTCAAATGTATGTCGAAATTTTAAAAAAAAAAGCATAGTATTGTTGGAAATTTTCACGAAAAAAAATAGTATATTTAAATTTTAAGAAAAAAAATAGTATTGTTGGAAATTTAAAAAAAAATATTAAGTCGAAATTTTCAGAAAAAAAGTATATATATGTCGAAATTTTCAAAAAAAAATGTATGTAAATTTTAAAAAAAAAACATAGTATTTTTGTCGAAATTTTCACGAAAAAAAAATAGTATTCGAAATTTTTGAAAAAAACAAATTGTATTTTAAATTTTAAAAAAAAGATAGTATTGTTGTAAATTTTCCCAAAAAAAAAGCAAGTATTGTATTCGAAATTTTCACGAAAAAAACCAATAAGTATTCGAAATTTTAGAAAAAAAGTCATAGTATAGGTTAAAATTTTCACGAAAAAAAGTCATAGATTGTTGAAATTTTACGAAAAAAAATATATATTTTTGTCGAAATTTTCCAAAAAAAACATAGTATTTATGTAAATTTTAAGAAAAAAGTCATAGTATTGTCGAAATTTTCAGAAAAAAATCATAGTATGTATGTCGAAATTTTCAAGAAAAAAAGTCATAGTATTGTATGTAAATTTTTACGAAAAAAAGTCATAGTATAGTATGTGAAATTTTCAGAAAAAAGTCATAGTATTGTATTAAATTTTTTGAAAAAAAGTCATAGTATGTATGTCGAAAATTTTTACGAAAAAAACGTCAGTAAGTATGTCGAAATTTTCACAAAAAAAAAGTCATAGTATTGTATGTCGAAATTTTACGAAAAAAAATCATAGTATTGTATGTCAATTTTCAAAAAAAATCATAGTATTGTAGTCGAAATTTTAAAAAAAAGTATATATGTATGTCGAAATTTTCACGAAAAAAGTCATAGATGTATTAAAAAAAAAAAAATGTATTTTCGAAATTTTTACGAAAAAAATCATAGTATATTTGAAATTTTCACAAAAAAAGTCATAGTATTGTATGTCGAAATTTTTTACGAAAAAAAGTCATAGTATTGTATGCAAATTTTAAAAAAAAAGTCATAGTATTGATTCGAAATTTTTAAAAAAAATCAAGAAGTATGTAAAAATTTTAAAAAAAAAAAGTATTGTAAAAATTTTCAAAAAAAGTCATAGTATGTATGTCGAAATTTTCACGAAAAAAAAAGTATTGTATGTGAAATTTTCCAAAAAAATCATAGTATGTATGTCAAATTTTAAAAAAAAAGTAAAATGTCGAAATTTTCACAAAAAAAAAGTATTGTATGTGAAATTTTTCAAAAAAAATTTTATTTAAAATTTTCAGAAAAAAAAAATTTAAAGTATTAAATTTTCAGAAAAAAAGTCATAGTATTGTATGTCGAAATTTTCAGAAAAAAAGTCATAGTATGTATGTAAATTTCACAAAAAAAAAGTCATAGTATTGTATGTCGAAATTTTAAAAAAAAATTATAGTTTTGGGCGAAATTTTCCGGGAAAAAAAAGTCATAGTATTGTATGTTAAAATTTTTAAGAAAAAAAGTCAAATATTGTATGTCAAATTTTCAAGAAAAAAAGTCAAATATTGTATGTCGAAATTTTCACGAAAAAAAGTCATAGTATTGTATGTCGAAATTTTAAAAAAAAATCATGTATGTAGTCGAAATTTTCAGAAAAAAGTCATAGTATGTATGTAAAATTTTACAAAAAAAAAGTCATAGTATAGTATGTGAAATTTTAAAAAAAAAAATCATAGTATTGTATGTTAAAATTTTTGAAAAAAATCATAGTAAGTATGCGAAATTTTCACAAAAAAAAAATCATAGTATGTATGTCGAAATTTTCAAAAAAAAGTCATAGTTTTGGGGGAAATTTTAAAAAAAAAATTTTTGTTTTA
>CAKAOJ020002075.1:0-5000 GCA_916701645.2 Sebastolobus alascanus
CTTTAAATTTAAAAAAAATTTTTTAAAAAAACATTTAAAAATTGTTTAATTAAATTAAAATAATAAAAAGATTAAATTTTTTAATTAAAAATGAAAATGATTACAAATTTAAGTTATTAAAAAAAATATTTAAAAAAAGTTTTAATAAATTAAAATTTTTATTAAAATTAATTGTTTAAAAATTTTCATCTATAAAATTTTAAAAAATTTTAAAAATCTAATTTATAAAATAAATAATTTTAAAATAAACAGTAAAATTAATAAAATTAATTAAAAAAAATGAAAAAAAGTAAAATTTAATTTTAAAAAAATAAAATTAATACAAATTTCAAATTGGGATTTGAAAAAATTTATTATAATTTAAAGTTATTTAAAAATTTATCATCATAAAGGTTGTCTAATTAAAAAATCTTTATCTTTAATTAAAGTAAAATTTTTTAAATTAATCATGTCAAAATTTCTAAGTGAAATATAATTAGTCAGTTTCATAAAATGTTAAATATTTAAAAAAAACAGTAAAAACATAAAAAATTTTTTTTAAATGAAGAAGTAAATAAAGTATGTTGAAATTCAATTGTAAATTTAAAAGATACCTTTTATAAAGTTGCAAATTGCTTATGTAAAAACTTTGATCTATCAAAGTTAAAGTTGTTATATTAAAAATCTTTATTTAAAATGTTAAAGTAAATTTTAAAAAAATTTCATTAAGTAAAATTTAAGTTTTAAAATGGAATCATCCAGTTTATAAAATGTAGTAAATTTAAAAAAAGTAAATTAAATAAAAAATTAATTTTTAAATAAGTATTTAAAATAATGTTCAAATTTGCAAAGTAGAAAATTTAAAAAAACTTGTAGAAATTTCAATTGGTTATTTAAAAACTTTGTATTCGAAAGTTAAAGGTTGTATATTAAAATAATCTTTTATCTTAAATGTTAAATAAATTTAAAATTATTCATTAAAATTGTAATTAAATTTTTAAAGTCCAGTTTAATTAAAATGTAAATTTTTTTTAAAAAAATCCAATTTTTAAAAATAAATCTATTTTTAAATAAGTACATTTGAATAAAAAATGAAATTTGCAATGGTAATTAAAAAATATCATTAAATTGTAAGTTGGTTATTGTAAAAACATTGTGTTTTATGAAAGTAAACTTTTTCATTTAAAAATAGTCCTTTTTTTTATAAGTGTTAAAATAATGTTTTTAAAATCTTTAAAATTAGTAAAATCTTAATTAAATAGAATTCAGTCAATAATTGGAAATCATTTTAAAAAAAAGTAAAATTAATAAAAATTATTCTAAATGAATACCATTTGAAAAAAGTTTTCAAATTTGCAATGTAGAAATAAATGGTACAATGTGAAAGTTCAAGTGGTATTAAAAACTTTGATCTATCAAAGTTAAAGCTTTTCAAATTAAAATTTTCTTATTTATAAATGTAAGATAAATTAAAAATTTTAATTTAGTAAAATTAACTATTTGAAAATTGAATACCATTTTAAATTTAAATGAAATTAAAAAAATGAAAATAAAAATAAATCAACTTATTTAAATGAATACAGTTGAAAAAAAGTATTTGCAATTGCAATTAGTAAAAAATATGCCTATAAAGTGTAAATTGGGAATTTAAAACATTGTGTTTATCGAAGTTAAAGGTTTTCAAATTAAAAAATCTTCTATCTATAAGTGTTAAAATAAATGTTTTTAAAATTTTAATATTTTAAAATTTTCAAATTGGAAATTGGGAATCATCCAGTTTATTAAAATGGTTAGATTTAAAAAAAAGTGAAAATTAAGAATAAAACAATATTTTTAAATAATACCATTTGAAAAAAGTATTGCAATTTGAAATGTAGAATAAAATTGCAAATAGTAGAAAGTAAAGGGGCTGTATGTAGAAACACTTGTGTATCTATGAAAGTAAAGCTTTGTTCATAATTAAAAAAAAAACCTTTCTTATAAGTTTAAAATAAATGTTTTTAAAATCTTTAATATTTAAAATGTTACAGTTGAAATATGGGAAATTTAGTCCATTTATTAAAAATTTGAATAAAATTTAAAAAAAAAGTGAAAATTACAGAATAAAACCAACCTTATTTTCTAAATGAAGTACCAGTTTGAAAAAAAGTATGTTGCAAATTTGCAAAATAGTAGAAATAAATATAGCAACTGAGTAGAATTTCAAGTGTGCGTGTATTGTAGAAGCACACTTGTGTATCTATCGAAAGTTAAAGGCTTTGTTCCATAATTAAAAATAATCTTCTTATCTTATAAGTGTTAAAGATAAAATGTTTTAAAATCTTTATCGAAGTTAAAATTCGTCTCACAGTTGGAAATATGGAATCAGTCCAGTTTCATTAAAATGGTTAGAATAAATTTTTAAAAACAGTGAAAATTACAGAATAAAACCAACCTTATTTTCTAAATGAAGTACCAGTTTAAAAAAAGTATGTTGCAAATTTGCAAATTAGTGAAATAAATAAAACCAACTGAGTAGAGATTGTCAAGTGTGCGTGTATTGTAGAAGCACACTTGTGGTATCTATCGAAAGTTAAAGGCTTTGTTCCATAATTAAAATAATCTTCTTATCTTATAAGTGTTAAAGATAAAATGTTTTTAAAACTTTCATCCATAGTAAAAATTCGTCTCACAGTTGGAAATTGGAATCAGTCCAGTTTCATTAAAATTTTATTTAAAAAAAACAGTGAAAATTACAGAATAAAACCAACCTTATTTTCTAAATGAAGTACCAGTTTGAAAAAAAGTATGTTGCAAATTTCAAATGAGAAAAAATATCAATGAGTAGAAATTGTCAAGTGTGCGTGATTGTAGAAGCACACTTGTGTATCTATCGAAAGTTAAAGGCTTTTTCCATAATTAAAAATAATCTTCTTATCTTATAAGTGTTAAAGATAAAATGTTTTAAAATCTTTCATCATTAAAAAAATTCTTCACAGTTGGAAATATGGAATCAGTCCAGTTTCATTAAAATGGTTAGAATAAAAATTTAAAAAACAGTGAAAATTACAAATAAAACCAACCTTATTTTCTAAATGAAGTACAGTTTGAAAAAAAGTATGTTGCAAATTTGCAAATAAAATAAATATTTAATGAAGAAGTTTCAAGTGTGCGTGTATTGTAGAAGCACACTTGTGGTATCTATCGAAAGTTAAAGGCTTTGTTCCATAATTAAAAAATCTTCTTATCTTATAAGTGTTAAAGATAAAATGTTTTAAAAATCTTTTCCATAGTAAAAATTCGTCTCACGTTGGAAATTGGAATCAGTCCAGTTTCATTAAAATGGTTAAATATTTAAAAACAGTGAAAATTACAGAATAAAACCAACCTTATTTTCTAAATGAAGTACCAGTTTGAAAAAAAGTATGTTGCAAATTTGCAAAACTTATGAAATAAATAAGTACCACTGAGTAGAAATTGTCAAGTGTGCGTGTTTGTAGAAGCACACTTGTGTATCTATCGAAAGTTAAAGGCTTTGTTCCATAATTAAAAATAATCTTCTTATCTTATAAGTGTTAAAGATAAAATGTTTTAAAAATCTTTCATCTTAGTAAAATTGTCTCACAGTTGGAAATATGGAATTCAGTCCAGTTTCATTAAATGGTTAGAATAAATTTTAAAAAAAAAACAGTAAAATTACAGAATAAAACCAACCTTATTTTCTAAATGAAGTACCAGTTTGAAAAAAAGTATGTTGCAAATTTGCAAATGAGTAGAAATAAATGGAATAGCCACTGAGTAGAGAAGTGTCAAGTGTGCGTGTATTGTAGAAGCACACTTGTGATATCTATCGAAAGTTAAAGGCTTTGTTCCATAATTAAAAATAATCTTCTTATCTTATAAGTGTTAAAGATAAAATGTTTTTAAAATAATCTTTTATCAAAATTGTCTCACAGTTGGAAATTGGAATCAGTCCAGTTTCATTAAAATGGTTAGAAATTATTAAAAACAGTGAAAATTACAGAATAAAACCAACCTTATTTTCAAAATGAAGTACCAGTTTGAAAAAAAGTATTTAATTTCAATGAGTACATTAAAAAATATGTGCAAATTTCAATTGTAGATTAAGAACCACTGGTAGAAAGTTAAGTTGTTATTAAAAACTTTATCTATAAGTTAAAGTTTTTTTAAAAATTCTCTTATCAAATGTTAATGAAATATGAATTCAGTCAGTTTCAAAATGTAATTAAAATGAATTCAGTAAAATTTTTGGGGGGGAAAAAAAAATTTTTTAAATTTTTAAAATTGGAAAAAAATTTAAAAAAAGGGTTTTTAAAAAAAAATTTTTAAAAAAAGTGTTTTTAAAAAAAAAGTTTTAAAAATTTTTCCCAAAAAAAAAAATTTTTTCCCTTTTTTAAAAAATTTTTAAAAAAAAATTTTTTTTAAAAAATTTTTTTTTTTAAAAAGGGAAAAAAAAAAACCCCCCCAAAAAAAAAAAAAAAAAAAAGTTTTAAAAAAAAAAAAAATTTTTTTTAAAAAACCGGTTTAAAAAAAGTTTTTTTAAAAGAAATTTGGGGGGGGTTTTTTAAAATTTTTTTTAAAAAAAAAAAACCCCTTTTTTTAAAAAAAATTTTTTTTTTAAAAAAATCCTTTTTTTAAATTTAAAAAAAATTTTTAAAAAATTTTTAAAAAATTTTAAAAAATTTTAAAAAAAAAAAAATTTTTCCCCCTTTTTTTTTTTAATTTTTTAAAAAAAAAAAAAAGGAAAAACCCAAATTTTTTAAAAAAATTTCCCTTTTAAAAAAAAAAATTTTAGAAAAAAATTTTTTGGGGGGGGTTTTTTTTCCAAAATTTAAAAAACCCTTTTTTTTAAAGGAAAAAAAATTTTTAAAAAAAAAATAAACCAAAAAAAAAAAAGGGGGGTTTTTTTAAACCTTTTTTAAAAAAAAAAAAATTTTTTTTTAAAAAAAATTAAAAAAAAAAATTTTTTTTTTAAAAAAAAAGGAAAAAAAAATTTAAAAAAATTTTTAAAAAAAAAAAAA
>CAKAOJ020002075.1:7500-10000 GCA_916701645.2 Sebastolobus alascanus
AAAAATTTTAAAAAAATTTTAAAAAAAAAATTTAAAAAAAAAAAAAAAAGGGAAAAATTTTTTTTTAAAAAAAAAAAAATTCCCCGGGGGTTTTTTAAAAATTTTTTTTTAAAAATTTTGGGGGGGAAAAAAAAAAAATTTTTTTAAAAAAAAACCCCTTTTAAAAGGGTTTAAAAATTTTTTTAAAAATTTTAAAAAAAAAAAAAAAAATTAAAATAAAAAATTTTTTTAAAAAGGGTTTTTTTAAAAAAAAAAAAAAAAAATAAAAAAAATTTTCCAAAAAAAATTTAAAAAGGGGGTTTTGAAAACCCCTTTGGGGTTTTTTCCCCGGGGAAAATTTTAAAAATTTTTTTTTAAAAATTTTGGGGGGAAAAAAAAAATTTTTTTTTTAAAAAAATTTTTTTTTTGGGGTTTTTAAAAAAAAAATTTTTAAAATTTTTTTTTTTTAAAAAATTTTAAAAAAAAAAAAAAATTTTTTTAAAAAGGGTTTTTTTTAAAAAAAAAAAAATTTAAAAAGGGGGAAAAAAAAATTTTTTCCCAAAAAAAGGGGGGTATTTAAAAACCCTTTTTAAAAAAAGGAAAAAATTTTTTTAAAAAAAAAAATTTTTTATTTAAAGGGAAAAATTTTTTTTTTTTTTTTAAAAAAAAACCCCTTTTTTATAATTTAAAAAATTTTTTTTTTTTTTTTTAAAAAAAAGTTAAAAAAGGGGAAAAAAACCCCTTTTTTTTTTTTTTTTAAAAAAAAAAAAAAATTTAAAAATTTTAAAAATTTTAAAAAAAAAAAATTTTTTTTTAAAAATTCCCTTTTTTTTTGGGGGGGAAATTTTTAAAAAAAATTAAAAAAAATTTAAAAATTTTTTTTTAAAAAAATTTAAAATTTTTAAAAATTTTTTTTAAAAAAAAATTTTTTTTTAAATTTTAAAAAAAAAAATTTTTTTTTTTAAAAATTTTTTAAAAAAAAAAAAAAAAGGGGAAAAAAAACCCTTTTTTTTTTTTTTTTAAAAAAAAAAAAAAAAAAAATTTTAAAAATTTTAAAAAAAAAAAAAAGGGGAAAAGGGGGGGTATTTAAAAACCCTTTTTAAAAAAAGGAAAAAATTTTTTTAAAAAAAAAAATTTTTTATTTAAAGGGAAAAATTTTTAAAAAACCTTTTCCTAAAAAAATTTTTTTTTTGGGGTTTTTAAAAAAAAAATTTTTAAAATTTTTTTTTTTAAAAAAAAAATTTTTTTTTAAAAAAAATTTTTTTAAAAAGGGTTTTTTTTTTTTTAAAAAAAAAAAAAAAGAAAAAAAAAATTTTTTAAAAGGGGTTTTGGGAAAAAATTTTAAAAAAAAATTTTTAAAAATTAAAAATTTTTAAAAAAATTTTTTTTTTTTTTAAAAAAAAAAAATTTTTTTAAAATTTTTTTTTTAAAAAAATTTTAAAAATTTTTATTTAAAAAAAAAAAATTTTTAAAATTTTTTTAAAAAAAAATTTTACAGGGAAAAAAAATTTTTTCCAAATTTAATTTAAAATTTTTAAAAAAAAAAATTTTAAAAAAAAAGGAAAAAAAAAAAACCAAAAAATTTTTAAGTTGGGGGTTTTTAAAAAAAAATTTTTTTTTTTTAAAAAAAAATTTTTCCAAAAAAAAAAATTTTTTTTTTTTTAAAAAAATTTTTTTAAAATTTTTTAAAAATTTTTCCCAAAAAAAAAAAATTTTTTTTTTTTTAAAAAAATTTTTTAAAATTTTTTTTTTAAAAAAAAATTTTAAAAAAAAAATTTTTGGAAAAATTTTTTAAAAAAAATTTAAAAAAAAATGGGAAAAAAAATAAAAAACCCCCCTTTTTAAAAAAAAAGGGGGGGGAAAAAGAAACCCTTTTTTTGAAAAAAAATTTTCCAAAAAAAAAATTTTTTTTTTGTTAAAAAAAATTTTTTTAAAATCCTTTTTTTTTTTTTAAAATTTTTTTTTTTTTTAAAATGGTTTTAAAAAATTTTAAAAAAAACAAAAATTTTTTAAAAAAATTTTTTAAAAAAATTTTAAAAAAAAAAAAATTTTAAAAAAAAAAAAAAAAAAAAAAAAAACCCTTTTTAAAAAAAAAAGGGGGGAAAAAAACCCCTTTGGAAAATTTTAAAAAAGGGCCCAAAAAAAAATTTTTTTTATTTGGGAAAAAAAGGGGTTTTTTTTTTAAATTTTTAAAAAAATTTTAAAAATTTTTATTTAAAAAAAAAAAATTTTTAAAAAAAAAAAAAAAAATTTTTTAAAAAAAAAAAAAAAAATTTTTTTTAAAAAGGTTTAAAAAAAAAAAAAAAAGGAAAAAAAATAAAAAACCAATTTTAAAAAACAATTTTTTTAAAAAAATTTTTTTTTAAAAAAAAAAAAATTTTTAAAAAAAAATTTCTTTTTTAAAGGAAAAAATTTTTTTTAAATTTTAAACTTTTTCCAAAATTTTAAAAAAAAATTTTAAATTTAAAAATTTAAAAAAATTTTTAAAAAAAAAAAAAAAAAAAAAAAAAAAAAAAAAAAT
>CAKAOJ020002075.1:22500-25000 GCA_916701645.2 Sebastolobus alascanus
AAAATTTAAATTTTTTTTAAAAAAAAAAAAAAAAATTTTTTAAAAAAAATAAAAAAATTTTTTTTAAAGGGAAAATTTAAAAAAATTTTTAAAAAAGGGGGGGGAAAAAAAAAAAAAAAAAAAAAAATTTAAAAAAAATTTTTTTTGGGAAAACCTTTGGAAAAAAAAAAAATTTTTTTTTAAAAAAAAAATTTTTTTTTTTAAAGGGGAAAAAAAAATTTTTTTTTTTCCCCTTTTTTAAAAAAAAAAATTTTTTAAAAAAAAAATTTTTTAAATTTTAAAAATTTTTTAAAAAAAAAAAAAAAATTTTAAAAAAAAAATTTTTTAAAAGGGGAAAAAAAAAAATTTTTAAAAAAAATAAAAAAAAAAAAAAATGAAAAAAAAAAATTTTTTTTTTAAAAATTTGGGGTTTAAAAAAATTTTGGTTTTTTTAAAAAAAAATAAAATTTTTTTTTTAAATTTAAAATTAAAAAATTTTTTTTAAAAAAAATTTTTTTTAAAAAAAATTTTTTTTTTAAAAAAAAAATTTTTTTAAAAAAAAAAAAAAAAATGTTTTTTAAAATTTAAAAAAAATTTTTTTTTAAAAGGGAAAAAAATTGTTTTTTAAAAAAAGGGGAAAAAAAATTAAAAAAAAAAGGGGAAAAAAACAAAAAAATTTTTTTCCAAAAAAGGGTTTTTTAAAAAAAATTTTTTTTAAAAAAAAAAATTTTTAAAAAAATTTTTTAAAAAAAAAAATTTTTTTTTTTAAAAAAAAAAAAAGGGAAAGGGAAAAAAAAAAAAATTTTTTTTTAATTTTTTTAAAAAAAAAAAAAAATTTTAAAAATTTTTTTTTTTAAAAAAAAAAAAAAAAATTTTTAAATTTTTAAAAGGGGAAAAAAAAATTTTTTAAAAAAAAAAAAGGGGGAAAAAAAAAATTTTTTTTTTTTAAAAAAAAAAAATTTTTCCAAATTTAAAAATTTTTAAATTTTTTAAAAAAATTTTTAAAATTTTTAAAATTTTAAAATTTTAAAAAAGTTAATTTTAAAATTAAAATTTTTTTTTTAAAAAATTTTTTAAATTTTTAAAAAAAAAGGAAAAAAAAAAAAAAAATTTTTTTTAAAAAAATTTTTAGTTTGGGAAAAAAAAATTTTTTAAAAAAAAGGGAAAAAAAAATTTTAAAAAAAGGAAAATTAAAAAAAAAACCCCAAAAAAAAGGTTTTTAAAAAAAAAAAAATTTTTTTTTTAAAAAAGGAAAAAAAAATTTTTTCCTTTAATTTAAACAAAATTTTTCCTTGGAAATTTTTGTTCCTTTTTAAAAAAAATTTTTTTTTAAAAAAAAAATAAAATTTTAAAAAAAACCCCCTTTTTTTAAAAACCCTTTTAAAAAAGGAATTTTTTAAAAAAAAGGGAAAAAAATTTTTTTTTAAAAAAAGTTAAAAAAAAATTTTTTTTAAAAAAAATTTTTTTTAAAAAAAGGTTTTTTAAAAAAAAAATTTTAAATTTTTTAAAAAAAAAAATTTTTTTTTTTTTCCCCTTTGGGAAAAATTTTGGTTTTTCCTTTTTAAAAAAAATTTTTTTTTTAAAAAAAAATAAAATTTTTAAAAAAAAAATTTTTTTTAAATTTTCCCGTTTGGGAAAAAAGGAAAAGGAAAATTTTTTTAAAAAAAGGAAAAAAATTTTTAAAAAAAAAGGGGGGAAAAAAAAAAAAATTTTTTAATTTTTTAAAAAAAAAAAATTTTTTTTAAATTTAAAAAAAAAAAAATTTTTTTTTAAAAAAATTTTTAAAAAATTTTTTTTTTTTTAAAAAAATTTTTTTAAAATTAAACCTTTTTTAAATTTAAAAAATTTTTTAAATTTTTTTAAAAAAAGGGAAAAAAAAAAAACCCCTTTTTTAAAAAACCCCAAAAAAAAAATTTTTTTTTGGCCAAAAATTTTTAAAAAAAAAAAAAAAAAAAGGGGGAAAAAAAAAATTTTTTTTTTTTAAAAAAAAAAAATTTTTCCAAATTTAAAAATTTTTAAATTTTTTAAAAAAATTTTTAAAATTTTTAAAATTTTAAAATTTTAAAAAATTTTTCCTTGGAAATTTTTGTTCCTTTTTAAAAAAAATTTTTTTTTAAAAAAAAAAAAAATTTTTAAAAAAACCCAACCTTTTTTAAAAAAATTTCCCGTTTGGGAAAAAAGGAAAAGGAAAATTTTTTTAAAAAAAGGAAAAAAAAAAAAAAAAAAATTAAAAAAATTTTTTAAAAAAAAAGGGGACCTTTAAAAAAATTTTTTTTAAAAAAAAAAATTTTTTAAATTTTTTAAAAAAAATTTTTTTTTTTTCCCCTTTTTTCCAAAAAAAAAATTTTTCCCTTTAAAAAAATTTTTAAAAATTAAAAAAAAAAAAATTTTTTTTAAAAAACCAACCTTATTTTAAAAGGAAAAATTTAAAAAAAATTTTCCCCCTTTTTAAAAAAAAAAAAAAAAAAAAAGGAAAATTAAAAAAAAAAACCCAAAAAAAAAAAAAAAGGTTTTTAAAAAA
>CAKAOJ020002076.1:0-36999 GCA_916701645.2 Sebastolobus alascanus
AGACACACTAGGACGGCTGACGTCATGAATAAATCATGACATTGTATTGTGTTATCTGATCTGTATATCTGTGTGTTTCTGTGTACTGGCTGTGGAAACAAATATCCCTTCTGGGACAAATAAATCTAAATCTATGAATACAAATAATAGAGATAAACTCACTGGTCCACTCTCCTCAGAACAATGAGTATGAATTTTCCAACACATTGATGGATGCTCCATTCTGGCCTCTCTTCACTGGTTACCAGTAGAAAATAAAGCTGATTTTAAGGTTCGTCTTTTACCTTGAAAGGCCTTGCATGGTTTTCTCCACCTTACCATTTTTACCATCCACCCAGCTCCCCCCACAGTCACTTGTAAACTGCCTGCATGAAATCAAAATTTGGATGTCAGCTAACCTTCTAAAACTCAACAGCAACAAAACAGAGCTCATGGTTGTGGCTCCCAAGGCCCTGCTCCGGAAGGTTGGAGATCTACATCTGGACGTCGACGGCTGCTCTTTCTCCCCATCTCGGGAAGTCTGCAACCTGGGTGTCATCCTGGACCTGACTCTCTCATTCCAGTCTCACATCAAGTCCATCACTAAATCAGCTTTCTTCCACCATCTTCCAACATCTCTCAACTCCGGCCATCACTCTCTGGCTCTGTGGCAGAAACCCTCATCCACGCCTTCTTCACCTCCCGTCTGGACTACTGCAACGGAGTTCTGTCCGGGGTTCCCAGCAAAGCCCCGGACAGGCTCCAGTATGTGCAGAACTCAGCTGCCAGGGTTCTCACCCGCACCAAGCCCTGGCAGCACATCACCCCCACCCTCATCCACCTCCATTGGCTCCCCGTCAAGTCCCACATCACCTACAAAGTCCTCCCCCTCACCTACAAATCCCTCAATGCCCTGGCTCCTCAGTACCTGTCTGACCTCCTCCACCCATACACACAGTCCCGGAAGCTGAGATCCTCAGGCACGGGTCAGCTCTCCATCCCCCAAACAAACCTGCAAACTTTTGGGGACAGAGCTTTCAGTGTGACAGCCCCCACCCTCTGGAACTCTCTCCCCATAGAGCTCCGCAGCACCCCATCTCTGGACAGCTTCAAAAGACTCCTTAAAACCCATCTCTTCAACCAGGCCTATGGCCTCCAGCTACTGTTATGTTCTGTTTGTTGTGTCTGTTACGTCTATGTTAAGCATCCTTGGGTTTCTTGTAAGGCACTATATAAATCCAAGTTATTATTATTACCTATCTGAGCTAATTACAGCATACTGTGTACCGGGACGCCCTCTTCACTCACTCGATTCTGGCCTCCTGCTCATTTAATGTGATACTGGGTTGGATATATACTGTACATAGGGATGAGATCAGCAATCGATTATGGGTGTTTTGTTTCAGCAGCCAAATCTTACTTAAATAAAATGTATACAATATAAAACGAAGCACTGAGACTGAGCATTGGTGCAATGAGGTCAACTCCAAGTAGTGCTGTGCTGGTAGAATCAGAAGAAATCCCAGTGGAGCTCAGAAGGGACAAACTCTCATTAACTTACTGGAAACGCGGATGAAAATACCACTAAAAGTGTCCTAAACTAATGCTGGGAGGGTAACACATTTAAGGGAAATGGTTTTGCATGGAAGATAAAAGATGAATTAGGAGAATATGATGTTTTAATTCCCCTATACTCCAATAAACTGGAGCTAAAGAAAGACTGTCTGGAAAGCAAAATAGGACACCGTGCAAACCAGTAAATAAGGAATAATTTATATAATTACTTACAGATCAAGAAAGATCAAAATGATCATGTAGGATTTTCAAATTCATTTAGGGAATAGAATTACAAGGATGCTTTGGGTTTTTTTCTTCTATTTTCTTTGTTGTTGTATTCTGGTCCTGTCTGGTTTGATTTCATGGTGTCTTCTAAGCTCATGCGGTCATAATTATATGACACAATAATAAAAACTTCATTGATTTAAAAAAGGCACTGAGAATGATGCATTTACTGCTGTCATTCTCTCCTTGTTGCTGCTCTCTAGTGGAAATATTACAGAAGCACTCTCTCATGGACAGTACATGTGGTGAAATATGTATAGAAATGAATAAATGACTGTGAGTGAATGGATATACAAATTATAAAAGTAAGAAATGGTGTCTATTGATTTGTCTGTTGGATCCTGGTTGGGGCTTTGCTATAATCCACTGTATGGAGACAACATGTACTGGAGATCAAAGATATACTTCTCAATGCTATTGATTGTTTAGATTTATCTACTTAGGAAGATAAATGATTTTAATGTTGGTCAACAAACTTTGGAAATGTTTTTTTTAGAATCTGGTGGAAAGTATTTCATTCTTCAATATGGTCATGTGTTGAGGAAATCTGCATGTCAGGACAGCAAATATAGCTAGAGAAATTATAGAGAAGCTCCAGATGTAACCAAGTGAGAAATATGAATTAAATAGAAAGAGTAAAGCTTTCTAGATCCTTCCAATCCTTCTCTGCACTTTGAGCTTTTACCCTCCAGGAGGCGCTGCAGACAAGTAAGAGCCAGCACAGCTAGTATGTCTTTCTAAATGAAGCTCTAGTGTAGGTTCAGTCAGGAAGACTATTCTTCAGGCCTGGAGTATATTTCTCATACATCCTGCATTCACTCCACTCATGCATGCTCACTCAGAACTGCTGTCAATTGTGTTATCAGCTGTTCTCATCAGCTGGTCTCATCTATCCAATAGCACAGCGACACACCTACATCGTTAGCCTATCATCCTGCTGCCATCTCTTTTTGAATAGGATTCTCTCTCTGCCTCTGGTCCTTCATGCTGCTGTTATGTGTCCCTCAGCCTACCAGCAGAACCATCAACCATCACCACTACCAGACGCCCTTTGATTACAAATCTCCCTGTAGAGTCTGAGTGCCAAAGACTTCCTGTCAAACTCTATTATCACACAGGGTTTCCACCAGTGTATTGCAAGTCCAGTGGCCCTCCGGGGCCTAATCATCAGGTATGTATCAACTTAGTGATTAGGTTGTGTGCTTAACGTTAGCGAGTGTCGGCGTGTTTGGTTCCTGAAGTCAATGAGCGATGAGCAATTCACGACAGACGTATATCTAATATTATAGTTTGCTCTTCCTTCAAGTCAGTAGACTTGTCCATGTCTGTGATTGGTCAGACGCTACAAACCCCGCCCCTTTTATGTGAACGCGTTCATAACCAGACTGAGAAACCCTGGGTTGATTTACTGACTTGATAACCACCGTCGTAGGACCGCTTAGCGGGATCTCGTTTGTTAGGGTTAGTGAAGCCAGATAACCAGAAGATACTCTTGATATGTTGAACTCACTTCATAGTTCCGGCCTCTGGTTAATGGGAAGGAAAACAAAAACATCCTGGAGCATGGGCCCATGCCGCTCAAAGGGAATGTAGAACAAAAGAGGACAGGTGAGGGAACAGCAGAAGAAGCCAGGTTCAACCCATCACTTAAAAGGTCTTTAACCTGTGGATTCACCACATCTCGGCAGATCAACCTTCTCAATCCCTATACATACTGTATATCGAAGATCCTTTGAGGGTCAGTGTTTCTGACATGTCTTTATTGCAGCATCCTCTCCCTTCTCGCTTAATCAGTTTAGGGTTTGGTAAGATGTCAGTGCATCAGTGTGTGGGTGTGTGCATTCAAGCTGGAGCGTCTGACAACGACACCCAAGTTTCCTTTCATCCCTGCACAGCTGTAAGATGCATCCCGCCCTGTGATGGCAGGATTCAATTTCATGGCTGATGTGTGTTGGATAATAGTCCGAGGAACAATTCTGTGATCATACTTCTGTGTCTGGGTTAAAGGGGGCTATCAAAGGTGTGATGGAGACGGTGAAACCATTACAACATATAGACAGACACAGGTTCTTCTACACAGAGAGTCTATTAACTTCCTCATTCAACTTCCTTATGTAATCTTAAGGGGCCTTAAGGGGCTACCTAAGGGAATTGAGCTGTGGCGGCATGAAATCAACTAGAATGCGTGTCATTTGAAACGTCCGCAGTTAGCTTTAGGCAAGAAAAACCCTCATTTAGGTTCAGACAAGAAAACCACTTAGTTAGGTCAAGGAAACACATCATGGTTGGGCTTAAAATAAGTGCGTAAACTAAGTGAAATACGTACGGAAACAATGTCACAACTACGGAAAACATGTCACAAACGTCACTAAAAAACACATGACAATCGTCACATCACAAATGTCAATAAAATGACTTACAAGACAAAACAGCGGACAACAACATTCTCAAAGACGAGTCTCCTGGTTAAAAAGTCTGGTGCACACATCTCCCCACCTGCCCACCATATGTGGTCTTTCTCACTTAGACTCTTTACTTCTGCACTATGTATCTGCACGGCTTCCTACACAATGCTCAAGTCATGTCATGTATATGGCCAAAGTATTGTAATGTACATACTGTATACAGCCTTTGAATGTCATTTACTGCATGTTCTTATTTTGCTGTATGTATTATTTTAAATAGCTCTTCATCTGTTTCCTACCACCTCAGACTGTTTCTTGTACTGCTGTAACTCTGGGAATCAGTAAAGTTTGATCTTATCTTATTTTAATTTGCCTTTAGGAGTCATTTAGTTGTTGGGTTTTTGCATAGAAGGCAGTCTCTATTTTTCTCACTGTCCTGTTGTCCGTTTTATCTTCTATTATTCTGCCATACTGCTGCATTAATTCTGCCAGCAAGTTTTTCTCAAATGAAGAGAATTTAGAGCTTCTCTACCGAGCCATCATGAGTAACGTTAGCTCTAACTAACTGACATTTTAGCTAGCAAACAATGTAATATTAATATAATGTAATATACTTACTAGGTCCTGACAGCACGGAAATGAATGTAACGTTATTTTATTTTAATTAATCACTAAATTAAAGGTACTATATGTAAGAATCAGAAATTGCTTAACAGCGACACCTGTGGCCGCAATGTCAACGAAAGACGGCGTCCTGTTGCCCGCGCTCGCGCTTGTGCTCGCTCTACATAGACATGAACGAGCACCGGTCTAAACAGTGAGGCGACACACGTCAGCTAAATCCACACTATCACTCTATATTTCACCTGCTTAGCAGTAATGTTAGCTGACCAGACGAAGGTCTCTCCATGAATCAATGCTGATCCTAGTGTTGGCTTTTCCTGCTTCAGCCTGCCGACCGCGGAGTGAACGGGGGGGGGGGGAGACACCGACACCCGGTCGGAGCAATAACGTAACTCGCTGCGGAGCCCCGTCACCTCACAAGAATCTGTTGGCCTGGAGGAGGAGCAGCATTTATTTCTGCACAAACGTACACTGCACATTCACTAGATATTCTCAGAGCTAAACTAAGTCTTCTGCACAGTGTAGTGTGCGCGCGTGCACGTGGAGTTGGAGCGAGCCGAGCGGGTGAGAACGAGCGCAGGCTGGAGCCTTGTGTTGGAGTCTGCGCGCTCGCGTACCCACACGCCAGCGCGCATGGGAAACCGACCCGGTATGATTTATGCGCGTGATAAGTTACATATAGTCCCTTTAAATTTGTATTTACTCATTTTAAACCTAGTTTTGCTAAACTTTGATTAGATCTGATCTTAGATTAGCTAAATTAATCCTTGTTGGTGCAACCCAGCCTAAGTATATTTTTCTAATTATACTTCTGTACTTTTGTAACATTTTTTCAATTCAGGACTTTTACCTGTTAACTTAATGGAGTATTTTTATACTCTTGTATTTCCACTTTTACTTGGATCTGAGTACTTCGTCCACCACCGTTAAAAATCACCGGTAACGTTAAGAACTGTGGAAATTGTGGAATTTGAATCAAGCTAACGTTACTAACGTTACAATAATAAATGATTAGTGTTACCGTTAAAATAAGGTTTAAATGAGCGACTGGCCTTACAAAAGCTGTTCACATATACACTCACATATGTATTAAAATAGATTAACTATTCAAAGTTGTACTCAACCAGTCCTAAAGACAATAACGGGGTTTTGTTCAGCTGACTAACATCAGGAGTGATGTGACGACTCCGTGTCCATGGTAACAGCCAGATGTGATGACGTACACAAAACGTTACCTTCACGTGCTCTCGGAGATAATGACCCTTTATAAAAGATATTGCAGATCACGAGCTTTTCATTTTTTAAAATCATTATTTTAATTTTCATTATTTCATCGTATAATGGAAAGTGTTCAATATTAAATACATGGAAAAAGATTACGAAATAAATAATCAAACGAATAAATTGTGTAAAATATATAAATGAACCAACAATTTGTGAAATTACAGAAGAAATTATTCAAACTCATTACTGTTATTACATCATTCATTTTCACAATAACATAACATTACTTTATTGAATATTATTTTTATTTAATAATAAACCATTTTTATTAAAAAATACAAAAGCCTGTTTTTATTTGATAATGGGATTTTCCCAATGACACTTTTATTTCTAAAACCCAACGATATTAAGTTTATGACCTTATATGACAAATAAAAGCACAACATCTTCATATTTGAGAAGCTGGAACCAGCGAATAATTGGCATTTTTGCTTGGAAGATATTACAATCACATTAAAAGTTACATAAATAATTTTTGGGAAATTTCTTAAAGTTTTGCATCCCTAATTATTTGACAGCATAAGGATAATACATATAATTATGTTCTGTATAACTCATCTGAAGGTATTCCCTATTCATGTTTAATTTTGGATGCAATACTACTCTTTAATGAAGGTTGTTTTTTTCCTCATAAAAATAACTTTTAAAGATTCTTCACAACATTAACGTCTTTTTTAGTTTTTTTCTGGAGTTGTCTTCAGTCACATCTTATCTTATCGTACAGTATTGTATCTAATCTAATCATATTTTATCTGTAAAATGTCAGAAAAAAGTAAAACACGCCTGTTATAATTTCCCACAGCCCAAGCAGATCAATTCAAATGTCTTGTTTTAATCGACCAACAGTCTAAAGACCAACGACATTAAGTTTATGACCATATATGACAAAGAAAAGCATCAAATATTCATATATGAAAAGCTGGAAGTAGCAAATATTTGGACGTTTGGAAAATGACTGAAAGTATTAGTTTATTTTCAAAATAGTTGTGATTAATTGATTAATCAGCTAATTGTTTGCAGCTCTATTCTGCCCCGTTACATGAGGACTTTGAGGAAAGAAATTCACTTTTCTGTGATGAAAACAGAAAAAAACAATTCAACATTGAAGCTCATCCTTTTTGTCCTGCTTCTCCTTGTGGAAGACTTTTCCATCTGGTTGCTTCTTCCACATCAGTTTGAGGTCATCATTCACCCCCTGGTCCTTCAGCCTCTGTTTGAGCTGAGACACAAAACTCCTCAACATTATCACTCACATAGAGAGATTACAATCTGCATTGTTATTTATATTTTACTCATCTAGAAGCTCTATTTTAGGAGCACTCTGCTTCATATGTATACATGTTTTTTTTTACCAAAGATGGCGCCGACCTGTTTTAGTTTTTGACCCCCCCCCTCTTTCTCTTATTGTAAATGCTCTGGTTTTTCTCAGATTGCTAGATTGTATTTGTGCATTTGGTGGCAGATAGCTAAGTTTCTGTGTGTTGATTCTTAATTAGTCATAAATAAGGCCTGCCGAGTGGCACACTGGCACTACTAGACTCTTTACTTCTGCACTATGTATCTGCACGGCTTCCTACACAATGCTCAAGTCATGTCATGTACATACTGTATACAGCCTTTGAATGTCATTTACTGCATGTTCTTATTTTGCTGTATGTATTATTTTAAATAGCTCTTCATCTGTTTCCTACCGCCTCAGACTGTTTCTTGTAGTGCTGTAACTCTGGGAATCAGTAAAGTTCGATCTTATCCTATTTTAATTTGACTTTAAGAGTCATTTAGTTGCTGGGTTTTTGCATAAAAGTAGAAAACATGATTTACCTCCTTAGAGATGCTCTCAACCACAGCAAGGTCATTCAGATCCAGAGAGGAGTCCTTGTTCAGCAGACTCAGTCTTATCGCTTGCTTTATCGGCGTAGCTGTGAAAAAGGAAAATTTGAAACTCTCTGTTCATATGATAAGTAGAATTTCATCAGTTTAAACAATGACTGTGGTAGTGTGGTAGTTACATCCTCCAGAACTTGATGTTTTCTATTGTTTTTTGTCATATTATCATTTGGGATATTTGATGCTAAAGTAAACCTAAATCTAAATGTAAATACTATTTCAATTATGGGTTACCACTCACGTGGACTGTAGCAAACAACTGCTCTCTTTTCCTCGCAGGGCGAGTCATTCCATTTTCCATCTCCGCCAAGAGCTGCAGTCACACAAACTCCCCTCCCTTTGTAGACACCAGACCCTTCTTTCCAGTACCTAAATGAGGAGTTACTTCCGTCCGACCACTGCCAGTTTCTGAAAAGGCCGATCCAGACGCCCCCAGGTATCAGCAGCTTTAGCTTCTCGTCTTCTGCCATGTTTCTCACACTTACCAAATCTGTATAGTTTTCTCTGCAGTAGCTCTGGGCCTGAGTCCATGTCATCTTGAACTCAGTGAGGGCAAATGTCTCATTCGACCCTGAAAATAGACCACAATGAAGTGCTGTGTAGAGGCATCATAGCATACAGCCTACCATCCATGCAACATAATATATAATATAAATCCACTGATATAAGGAATCACATCAATAAACTAATGGATTTGTAAAAATAAAAATGTCAGACATTATCATGTTAATAAATGTTATTGAGTATTTAACAGTCTCTCCAATAGAAATGTCCTTAAAATCAATGGCCCATTCCCCACTTCCTACCCCCCTTACTCGGACCACATCCATCTTCGAACTCGGCCTTAATTTGGATCTCAGCTACTGTACACACCTGTACAGTTTCCTTACTGCATCTTGTACGGATGTGATGCTATCGCAGTGACAGAATCTGTCCATTCTGTATAAACAGCTGGCAAAGTACTCAAACCTCCTCTGTGGTAGTTCCTGCTACAGTAGGTGACGCCATGATCACATTTTGTCATGATGACTCACACATAGGCTCACAAGGTGAAAAAGGTTGGGAACCACTGGATTGATATATAACAACGCATTGTATTTTATAAGCTGCTCATATGTTTTTTTTAAAAGTAGAATCTTAATCCGAAAAGTAAAAACAGCTGTTGAATAAATGAAGTGAAGTAAAATTTTAATTGTTTTTATTTTTTAAAATGTTTTTCTCTTATCTATTTTTCTATTGTGTTTTTAATCTATTTTATTGGTTTTAATAATATTTTTTTTTCATTTCTATTTCTTATGTGCATTACTCTCAAATAGTTTTATTGTTTACATTTGTGCTGTCTTATTATCAGCTTGTCAGTCACCTGTAAAGCATTTTGAATTGCACTAACCTGTATGAAAGGTGCTATACAAATAAAGCTAGTTTGATTGAGTGATACTACAAAGGCCCAAATAATGAAAACATGGAGAAGCAGAGAAGGGAAACTTCACTAGTTAATATTCTCACCTCTGGCATCTAAGCAGAGTCCTTTCAAGCTGTCTTCACAATTGTAGTCATACCAATGTCCATTATGACTCATTACCGTGCAGTGTTCATCTTTTTTGTTTTCCGGCGATCCAGGGAACCAACGTCTGAACTCCGTCTCCCCGTGTTGGTAGAAACTTGTGTCTGACAGTGACCACCTCCAGCTGTTCGGGTCATCGTACAGCCCTATCCAGGCTTTCTGAAAACAATATTTCATCGTGATATTAAGAATTAGACCCTGCTCTAGCTTTTGTTCAAGACAATATTTTTTACATTAACTTTCCATTCATAGTCTTGATACTGCCTATCAGTCTGATCCTCTACGTCTTTATTAAAGGATTTTACAATTGCTTTGGCTCAACTTTCACAGCAGAGTTTCAGTTTGCAAAACTCTCAAAGGATAGGTTCACCATTTTTCAAGTCTGTCTTAAAACCACAGTCAGGTTCCCTTACGAACGTTGAAACAGGTTTTGCTTCCTGCTGTTCATACTGGACATTAAGAGGTCCCCTTGTAATGCTCTTTCAATGCAAGTGAGGAAGGATGAAATCCACAGTCCTCGTTCTGTGTAAGAATTTATTCAGAAGTTGATCTGAAGTACATATGATGTTCGTGGACATCTTCCAAAGTTACAGTCTTCCTAATCCAAAATCCCCTCCTTTTGTTAGCATCCCTCCACTGCAGCTCAACAGGAAAACACTGTCTGGTGAAACACAACGAGGGACGTTTATAATGAAAACACTTTATACTTCTACTCTAATACATTTTAGAGGGGATTACTGTATATTTAGTTATTACTAACTATATACTCAGATTTTACGCCACCTGTCACTGACATACTGAGAGAGAAAAGTGAACTCACACTGCTGTCTGACTGCATTTTGTTCTCATCCCACATGTTGTTCAATATCGTCACATCCTCCTTGTTGTCTATAGTGGCCAGGTCTGTGTATTTCTCTCTGCAGTAACTTTGTGCTTCAGTCATGTTCTTCAGGTCATAAACAACATGGTAGTGACGTTTAGCAGGTGATGAGACAGCACACAGTCCTGTAGTGACACACATGCATCTTTATTAGATTTAA
Source organism: Sebastolobus alascanus (assembly GCA_916701645.2). NCBI lineage: Eukaryota > Metazoa > Chordata > Actinopteri > Perciformes > Sebastidae > Sebastolobus > Sebastolobus alascanus. The sequence continues at coordinate 10,626 of CAKAOJ020002076.1, forward strand.
TACAAATGAAAGGAATAAAGATATATATCAAACTCTTGCCTGACAGAGCGACGATGCTGAGAAGAACTTTTTCCATCCTCATCTCTTCTCTGCTCCTCTCTTTCAGTCTGTGACTGTAGATGTGCAGCTGTTGAGATTTAGCTGCACTTTCCATTTCATGCAAAGTGTTTCAGGTAGCAATCCTTTGCATATAAGAACCCAGACACATTTCTCCTTCAAGGAAAATTATGGGGGATATAAAACAAACTAAACAGACCACATAGAACACATTTCTGACATTTTTTTCAAAATACCGCCCCCTAGTGTAAAAGTTACATATACGTCACATTGGGCGTTAACGGTAAAATTATTTCTCTTTTGAAAATGAATCAGCCTGACAGTCTTTTTCTGTTTGGTAACAAAAACTTGACTGAATTGAACAATATAACATATATTAAGTAAATATCATTGAATCACCTAAATTAACTGAGCAGATCATAATCATTCTTCTCATTGAGACATATATGTCACAATTTTAAGGTTAAAGGCCCGATGCGACATATATGTCACAACGATATTTATCTGATCTGTTTTATATCAATTTGTTCAGGAAATGTGTTCACAGCAGGTTAAATGTAATAAAGGACATGTTATGTAAGTATTATAATTCTTAAATGACTTCAATCTTACCTTTAGCAACAAAAAACAAGCTTTTTTGATTTAGCTAGTTCTGTCACATGTCTTAATCTGGCACACAGACATCTTGGAAATGTTGTTGTGGGAACACAAAATCACATGACCTGTCATATGACCCAGCAGAATGTTCAGTATGTGTCACTTAGGGACTTCATGAGTTAAAGTCAAGGATAAACCTGTATAAGGAACTTTCCAGAACATTTAAAGGACGTGTGACACCTGTGTCACCGTGGGTTCTTATGGGATATAAGGGTTATTTTTCATGATGACTGATATGTTTGCTTATATGTACTGAACAGGCTGTTGGGCTTTTTTGATAATTGGTCTGATGGTTCAAACATGATGAAGGCTCCTTACTGACCACAGCCACATAAAGCCATGAACATCTGGGGCTCAGTGGGTTGAGTGGGTCGTCCTTTAACCACGAAGTAGGCGGTTTGATCCCCGGTTCCTCCTGTCTGCATGTCACAGTGTCCGTGAGCGAGACACTGAAACCCAAGCTGCTCACCGGACTGCTTCACAGCAACCCACTGCTCCTAATGCTTAGGATGGGTTAAATGCAGAGGTCAAATTTCATGTATGTATGATGAATGTAATAAAAAGTTTATCTGTGATGGATGATTATTATTCATTTTAAGAAAGTGATGTAAACATTCAGGTAACATACCTGCTGTTAAGAGTCGTCTCAAGGTTGGACAGAGAGCAGGGAGAGCACTCAGGAGATGGAACTACATACTTTTATTTGAGGGTAACTTCAGTATTTTCAACATGGACCCCATTTTTTTGTTTTTTTTATACTTTTGGTGTTCAACTGACTAATAGGGACAACATCTGAAACTGGTCCAGTATTGAGGGAGTATTTTATTGTTACGATCAGTGTAGTGTGAGACCCAAATACAGACACAACTATGGCGGCCAGTTGAACAAAAGGCTTTATTTGCCAAAAGCAAAAATGATAAATGAATGAATGACTGAGATGGATGGAATGAGCAGGACAGACAGGCAGGCAGGCAGGCAGTGATCCTAGGCAGAGCAGAGGAGAACAAAGCATTGGCAATACGAAGCACACAATCAAAACTATCATCAAGAGGACTTTCCAAAAACTAGACTAAGAGGCTGTGAAAAGAATACCGCATGGTTGAATCAACGATCTGGCATCAAGCGACTGAAGAGCCGGGATATTTGAACTGTGGTGGATGATTGGATGGAATGCAGCTGTGCAGATTGATCAGGTGGTATGATGTCAGCAGAGCGCGGGAGAACAGAGCCTGCAGGGGAGGAGATCCTCACACACACACACACACACACACACACACACACACACACACCACAGCCAGACACGCCCACACTAGACAGACAGGGAACTGGGCACAAGAGGAAAAAGGGAAGAGACACACTAGGACGGCTGACGTCATGAATAAATCATGACATTGTATTGTGTTATCTGATCTGTATATCTGTGTGTTTCTGTGTACTGGCTGTGGAAACAAATATCCCTTCTGGGACAAATAAATCTAAATCTATGAATACAAATAATAGAGATAAACTCACTGGTCCACTCTCCTCAGAACAATGAGTATGAATTTTCCAACACATTGATGGATGCTCCATTCTGGCCTCTCTTCACTGGTTACCAGTAGAAACTAAAAGTGATTTTAAGGTTCGTCTTTTACCTTGAAAGGCCTTGCATAGTCTTCTCCACCTTACCATTTTTACCATCCACCCAGCTCCCCCCACAGTCAATTGTAAACTGCCTGCATGAAATCAAAATTTGGATGTCAGCTAACCTTCTAAAACTCAACAGCAACAAAACAGAGCTCATGGTTGTGGCTCCCAAGGCCCTGCTCCGGAAGGTTGGAGATCTACATCTGGACGTCGACGGCTGCTCTTTCTCCCCATCTCCGGAAGTCTGCAACCTGGGTGTCATCCTGGACCTGACTCTCTCAGTTTCAGTCTCACATCAAGTCCATCACCAAATCAGCTTTCTTCCACCATCTTCCAACATCTCTCAACTCCGGCCATCACTCTCTGGCTCTGTGGCAGAAACCCTCATCCACGCCTTCTTCACCTCCCGTCTGGACTACTGCAACGGAGTTCTGTCCGGGGTTCCCAGCAAAGCCCTAGACAGGCTCCAGTATGTGCAGAACTCAGCTGCCAGGGTTCTCACCCGCACCAAGCCCTGGCAGTACATCACCCCCACCCTCATCCACCTCCATTGGCTCCCGGTCAAGTCCCACATCACCTACAAAGTCCTCCCCCTCACCTACAAATCCCTCAATGCCCTGGCTCCTCAGTACCTGTCTGACCTCCTCCACCCCATACACACAGTCCCGGAAGCTGAGATCCTCAGGCACGGGTCAGCTCTCCATCCCCCAAACAAACCTGCAAACTTTTGGGGACAGAGCTTTCAGTGTGACAGCCTCCACCCTCTGGAACTCTCTCCCCATAGAGCTCTGCAGCACCCCATCTCTGGACAGCTTCAAAAGACTCCTTAAAACCCACCTCTTCAACCAGGCCTATGGCCTCCAGCTACTGTTATGTTCTGTTTGTTGTGTCTGTTACGTCTATGTTAAGCATCCCTGGGTGTCTTGTAAGGCACTATATAAATCCAAATTATTATTATTATTATTACCTATCTGAGCTAATTACAGCATACTGTACACCGGGAGGCCCTCTTCACTCTCTCGATTCTGGCCTCCTGCTCATTCAATGTGATACTGGGTTGGATATATACTGTATATAGGGATGAGATCAGCAATCGATTCCGGGTGTTTTGTTTCAGCAGCCAAATCTCACTTAAATACAATGTATAGAATATAAAACGAAGCCTTTATACTGAGCATTGATGCAATGAGGTCAACTCTAAGTAGTGCTGTGCTGGTAGAATCAGAAGAAATCCCAGTGGAGCTCAGAAGGGACAAACTTTCATTAACTTACTGTAATCGCTTTGTGGGGATAACAAGACTTGGTCAAAACCGAGTATATGTCTGGACCTTATATGGTCAGTATGTGAATTTGTGGCTAAATTCTTATACAAAGGTAGTCAGTGGTCATGTCTCCTCAGGCGGACGGCCCGGGGGCAGAGCAGGGAAAGAGCCGGGAAACTCGGGCAGATGACCCGGGGGCAAAGCAGGGACAGAGCCACAAACTCGGGCGGACGGTCCGGGGGCAGAGCAGGGACAGAGTCACGAAACTCGGGCGGACGGCCCGGGGGCAGAGCAGGGACAGAGTCACGAAACTCGGGCGGACGGCCCGGGGGCAGAACAGGGACAGAGTCACGAAACTCGGGCGGACGGCCCGGGGGCAGAGCAGGGACAGAGTCACGAAACTCGGGCGGACGGCCCGGGGGCAGAGCAGGGACAGAGTCACGAAACTCGGGCGGACGGCCCGGGGGCAGAGCAGGGACAGAGTCACGAAACTCGGGCGGACGGCCCGGGGGCAGAGCAGGGACAGATTGTGGCTGAAACCCAGGCGGAACAGGTGATGGCTGAGGCGACGGCGGTGACCCAGCCGGAACAGGTGATGGCTGCAGAGGCGGTGGCGACACAGCCGTAACAGAAGGTGACTGCGGAGGCGACGGCGACCCAGCCGGAACAGATGATGGCTGCGGTGGAGACGGCGACCCAGCCGGAACAGAAGGTGGCTGCGGTGGCGACCCCGCCGGAACAGAAGGTGGCTGCGGTGGCGACGGCGACCAAGCCGGAACAGATGATGGCCGCGGAGGCGGCGGAGACACAGCCGGAACAAGTGATGACTGCGGTGGCGGCGGCGACCCAGCCGAAACAGAAGGCGGCTGCGGTGGCGACGGCAACCCAGCCAGAACAGAAGGCGGCTGCGGTGGCGACGGCGACCGAGCCGGAACAGCAGGCGGTTGAGGCCCAACCGGAACAGAAGGCGGTTGCGGCCCAACCGGAACCGCAGGTGATGGTTGCGATCCAACCGGAACAGCAGGTGATGGTTGCGACCCAACCGGAACAGCAGCTGATGGTTGAGACCCAACCGGAACAGCAGGTGATGGTTGCGACCCAACCGGAACAGAAGGTTATGGTTGCGACCCAACCGGAACAGCAGGTGATGGTTGCGACCCAACCGGAACAGCAGCTGATGGTTGAGACCCAACCGGAACAGCAGGTGATGGTTGCGACCCAACCGGAACAGAAGGTTATGGTTGCGACCCAACCGGAACAGCAGGCGGTTGCGGCCCAACCGGATCAGAAGGTGGTTGCGACCCAACCGGAACAGAAGGTGGTTGCGGCCCAACCTGAGCAGAAGGTGGTTGCGACCCAACCGGAACAGCAGGTGGTTGCGGCCCAACCGGAGCAGAAGGTGGATGCGACCCAACCGGAACAGCAGGTGGTTGCGGCCCAACCGGAGCAGAAGGTGGTTGCGGCCCAACCGGAACAGCAGGTGGTTGCGGCCCAACCGGAACAGCAGGTGGTTGCGGCCCAACCGGAACGGCCAGTGGTTGCGGCCCAACCGGAACGGCAGGGGATGGTTGCGACCCAACCGGAGCAGCAAGTGGTTGCGGCCCAACCGGAGCAGAAGGTGGTTGCGACCCAACCGGATCAGCAGGTGGTTGCGGTCCAACCGGAGCAGAAGGTGGTTGCGACCCAACCGGAACAGCAGGTGGTTGCGGCCCACCTGGAACGGCAGGTGGTTGCGGCCCAACCGGAACGGCAGGGGATGGTTGCGACCCAACCGGAAAAGAAGGTTGGGTCGTTATATGACACAATAATAAAAATTTCATTGATTTAAAAAAAGGCACTGAGAATGATGCATTTACTGCTGTCATTCTCTCCTTGTTGCTGCTCTCTAGTGGAAATATTACAGAAGCACTCTCTCATGGACAGTACATGTGGTGAAATATGTATAGAAATGAATAAATGACTGTGAGTGAATGGATATACAAATTATAAAAGTAAGAAATGGTGACTATTGATTTGTCTGTTGGATCCTGGTTGGGGCTTTGCTATAATCCACTGTATGGAGACAACATCTACTGGAGATCAAAGATATACTGCTCAATGCTATTGACTGTAATATTAACCCTTCACCAGCAGAGGTCACTACATCATTACTTTCTTTAAATGGTCTGCATCATGTTCAGGTTGTCAACTCTGAGACGTTTAAAGGCATAATTCATAAATAAATTATTTTTTAGAAGTCCAGAGCTAATCAATCAGCAAAACAATTTTTTTAATTATTTGCAAATATATGGAGATCATTTCAAGAGTTTTATTTGTCACGTACTCATACAGGATGTGCAGTGAAATGTAAAGTGGCAGTGCTTACAGGATAGTGCAAAATAACATTAGCTATACAGTATATAAAGAAATTGTGGGACAATGGCATTATTTACATGAGAGGGGTCTTTATACAATACGGAATATAAATATAAGTATAAGTGTGTGATGAGTGTGTGTGTGTGTGTGTCTCTGTGTGTAGCCCTATGTGTGTATGTGAACGTGAGTGGGTAGGAGGGGCATGGAGAGGTCAGAGTTCACAGTCCTGATGGCCTGGGGAAAGAAACTCTGTCTCAGTCTCTCTGTTTTGGCAGCGTGGCTGCGGAGGCGGTTGCCTGACCGCAGCAGCTGAAACAGTCCGTTGTTTGGGTGGTGAGGATCCTTCATGATCCTACGGGCTCTGGTTCTGCACCTCCTGGTGTACAGGTCCTGCAGGGAGGGGAGTGTAGTTCCAGTAGTGCGTTCGGCCGAACGCACCACTCTCTGCAGAGCCCTCCTATCCTGTGCGGAGCTGTTGCCAAACCAGGCAGTGATGTTCCCCGTCAGGATGCTCTCTACAGCTCCAGAGTAGAAGGACCGAAGGATCCTCAGGGAGACTCTGAATCTCTTCAGCTGTCGGAGGTGATAAAGGCGTTATAAAGGCAGATGTTAAACATTTAACATCTGCTTTGCATATTAAAACAAATCTAAAAGGTGGGCTGAGATGATTACTCAGAAGCACCACAAGATAGCAATTTTATTACCTTTTAGAATTTAGCATTTATTTTAGCAACACACTCGACTCCTGACAAACTGCAACCTCAGTAGTTTTAAATGTCTTGTAAAGGGGAGTGAATGAGAACACTGAAAACATTGTTTAGATTTTATCTACTTAGGAAGGTAAATGATTTTAATGTTGGTCAACAAACTTTGGAAATGTTTTTTTTAGAATTTGGTGGAAAGTATTTTATTCTTCAATATGGCCATGTGTTGAGGAAATCTGCATGTCAGGACAGCAAATATAGCTAGAGAAATTATAGAGAAGCTCCAGATGTAACCAAGTGAGAAATATGAATTGAATAGAAAGAGTAAAGCTTTCTAGATCATTCCCATCCTTCTCTGCACTCTGAGCTTTTACCCTCCAGGAGGCGCTGCAGACAAGTAACAGCCAGCACAGCTAGTATGTCTTTCTAAATGAAGCTCTAGTGTAGGTTCAGTCAGGAAGACTATTCTTCAGGCCTGGAGTATATTTCTCATACATCCTGCATTCACTCCACTCATGCATGCTCACTCAGAACTGCTGTCAATTGTGTTATCAGCTGTTCTCATCAGCTGGTCTCATCTATCCAATAGCATAGCGACACACCTACATCGTTAGCCTATCATCCTGCTGCCATCTCTTTTTGAATAGGATTCTCTCTCTGCCTCTGGTCCTTCATGCTGCTGTTATGTGTCCCTCAGCCTACCAGCAGAACCATCAACCACCACCACTACCAGATGCCCTTTGATTACAAATCTCCCTGTAGAGTCTGAGTGCCAAAGACTTCCTGTCAAACTATATTATCACACAGGGTTTCCACCAGTGTATTGCAAGCCCAGTGGCCTTCCGGGGCCTAATCATCAGGTATGTATCAACTCAGTGCGTAGGTTGTGTTCTTAACGTTAGGTGTGTTTGGTCCCTGGAGTCAATGAGCGATGAGCAATTCACGACAACGCTGCGAGCAGCGATACCAGGAGCCAAGTAATCCACCTGTTCTGAACGGGCACACCACGACGGGCACGCCACGAACGGCCACAACGCTAGTGCATTTTAGATCGTTTTGTTTATTAAATCATGTTGTTACTCTGTCCCTTTGTCCTCATCTTTGTCCTGTATCGATTTTAACGCTATGAAGTGTAGTCAAAAATGTAATGTTCCTAACTAACACCGCGTCCAAACTGGATGCGACGCGAGCGTCAGCGACAAAATCAGCTTGATTACATAGTTTTCTATTGGAGTGTCCAAACTGACCACGAGCGACGCGGTGCGATGCAGCACAAACACACACAGACGGCAAACGGGAGCAGATCAAAACGAGGCTTCGTACTGAGATACTATCGTGACGGCTCATATTTCTCATAGTTTCCATAGTTGTCTCTTTTGTGCTGTGTTTGTGTTTTATTTTTAATCATTAGTGCTGTTACATTTCTGTAACACCAGGTAGCTCGTAAGAATTTTTCACTAGTGGACAATAATAAAGTTAATATCCTCATCTACATCCAGGACGACTGGCCCGGTTTCCTCCCGCTGTCGGCGGCCCTGACGGCTCATTTTATCTAAACCAATCAGCTGTTGGAAAGCCGCGACGCTCGTGGTCAGTTCCCAGCAAACATGTGACGTCAGGAAGACGTTCAGATCATGTCTGTATAACGTCCGTCAGTCCAGACCCACTTTTGTACGTCTGGTGGACGTGCAAGTTGGGTTCAATATTTGAACGTCTGGTTAAGGACCTTTCTGGACGTCTGCGGACGTGCAACTCAGGTTGACATCAATAGTTGAACGTTAAAAAGACGTTTAAAAAAGACTTCGCAAAAACTTTCATTCTGGCTCCTCAGTCGACGTCTTTTGGACGGTCGACAGACACGTTGAATTAATGTCATTTGGACGTGTCTTTGCTCAGTGGGAGGACACTCCAATAGAAAATAATGTAATCAAGCTGATTTTGTCGCTGACACTCACGTCGCATCCAGTTAGGACACAATGTAACATTCCTTTTGTAGTTGTTCATACTTGAAGAATTTGAGCTGGCAGCATCAAAAAAGAAGATATACTTTATTAATTCCACAAGGGGAAATAAATAGGCTTCATGTTAATACAATGTGTATCCTTGAATTATAGGCCTACTCTATTCAGTCTACTACGAGATGAAGTATGCGAACAAACAAATTGAAGTTCCTAGAATGAATTATACCGAATCACTGAACCAGTACAGCTGGATGATTGTTATGAAAAGGCAGAAATGGGATTCTAAATGTATGAAGACTGCAAACTGTCTCTCTGAAACAGCCAGTTTTGATTTATCTTTAAAACACGCTTTTTACAATGACTTCATCTCCCGCTGAGGTGTATTGTTTTATGATTATATTGTCATACCTGTCATTCATCAACACTATTTTACATCTAAATCTAAAAAAATCCTTTCATGGTTATTCATCATCTGTCTGGCGAGTCACTTACAGGTCATAAGCATCAATTTCAAACATCATAAACACGACTCCTGCATTGGAAAACTCATAATTGGCATTAAAATGGACTCATTAACAACTCTGAAGTTTTTTCATGTTCAATAGAGACAATGAGGTGGTTCTTATAACCTGACAAGCTTTCACTCTCACTCATTACACTGCCTGCTAATGCTTCGCTCCTTCCTCTTGTGTTCTTATTACAATACAGTGATAGCATCTCTGGTTTTATGGATCACTTTTCTCAATAATCTGTCTGTAGCACTCTGATCTGTCGTCTTGGGCGGTTTATTGTGCTGCCCAGCATGCACTGCTGCTCTGATCATTGGGAAGCAATCTGAGGAAAACAGCTTATTGTATCAAATAAAAATATGCAACCTTTAATGCAATAAATAGTCCTGTAATCTCTGACAGAAAACAGCTTTTTGGTGGATGGTACTTTATTTAATTTATATCTCATGCAGCAGAGAATAAGGGAGGTGATCAATATTTAATCTGCCGAGCGGTAAGAAAAGATGACAACAGAACAATACTGTATTTGTTTACACAGGGCACCTAATAAAATACAATTATTTTAACATCTGCTGCCATTGTGTGTTCACAACTCTAAACTAATATTATTTTTGACATGTTAAAGGATAAGTCTGGTGATATGCTACAGTGGAAGGCCTATTTGTTATTGTCACAACTTTGCAAAAAAGCAAAACACAATCAATCGAGTTTAAGCATTTTATTGTCAGCAACTGAGAGGTACGCAAACAGAATGAGTCTCTCCAGAGGTCTGGACTACGAAGCAGGATTTGTGGTTAGCAAGGGAACTTCAGGTTTAACCTTCAGGGTTTTCAGTCCTACGAAGGTGGATCACTTCTTACCGGGGTAGATCGCCATGGTAACTGATGCTCAACAGCTAACCTGCTCCGGAGCAGGTTATGTTCCACATAAGAGATCAACTCGTATTAAAGTACCACCTACTGACCAATCAGAGCTCGGTGAGCAGATCGTACGATAATATTACACAAATACGAAGAAGTTACAGTCATAATCAGACTGAAAACAACACAGTTTAAACTGACAGATGCAGGAAGGACAGCTGGCTGGATGCGGGGGGTGTTTACCGCTTTGAATTGTGTTTTTATATTTATATTTTTACTGGCCTTACAAAAGCTGTTCACATGTGTATTAAAATATATTAACTATTCAAAGTTGTACTCAACCAGTCCTAAAGACATTAACGGGGTTTTGTTCAGCTGACTAACATCAGGAGTGATGTGACGACTCCGTGTCCATGGTAACAGCCAGACGTGATGACGTACACAACACGTTGCCTTCACGTGCTCTCGGAGATAATGAACCTTTATAAAAGATATTGCAGATCACGAGCCTTTCATTGTTTAAAATCATTATTTTAATTGTCATTATTTCATCGTATAATGGAAAGTGTTCAATATTAAATACATGAAAAAAGATTACGAAATAAATAATCACACGAATAAATTGTGTAAAATATATAAATGAACCAACAATTTGTGAAATTACAGAAGAAATTATTCAAACTCATTACTATTATTACATCATTCATTTTCACAATAACATAACATTACTTTATTGTATATTATTTTTATTTAATAATAAACCATTTTTATTCAAAATGCAAAGGACTGTTTTTATTTCATAATTGGATTTTCCCAATGACACTTTTATTTCTAAAACCCAACGATATTAAGTTTATGACCTTATATGACAAATAAAAGCACAACATCTTCATATTTTAGAAGCTGGAACCAGCGAATATTTGGCATTTTTGCTTGGAAGATATTACAATAACATTAAAAGTTACATAAATAATTTTTGGGAAATTGCTTAAAGTTTTGCATCCCTAATTATTTGACAGCATAAGAATAATACATATAATTATGTTCTGTATAACTCATCTGAAGGTATTCCCTATTCATGTTTATTTTTGGATGCAATACTTCTTTTTTTTTTTCCTCATGAAAATAGCTTTTAAGATTCTTCACAACATTAACGTCTTTTTTAGTTGTTTTTTTTCAGTCAAATCTTATCTTATCGTAAAGTATTGTATCTAATCTAATCATATTTTATCTGTAAAATGTCAGAAAAAAGTAAAACACGCCTGTTATAATTTCCCACAGCACCAAGCAGATCAATTCAAATGTCTTGTTTTAATCGACCAACAGTCTAAAGACCAACGACATGAAGTTTATGACCATATATGACAAAGAAAAGCATCAAATATTCATATATGAGAAGCTGGAAGTAGCAAACATTTGGGCGTTTGGAAAATGACTAAAAGTATTAGTTGATTTTCAAAATAGTTGCGATTAATTGATTAATCAGCTAATTGTTTGCAGCTCTATTCTGACCCGTTACATGAGGACTTTGAGGAAAGAAATTCACTTTTCTCTGATGAAAACAGACAGAACAATTCAACATTAAAGCTCATCCTTTTTGTCCTTCTTCTTCTCCTTGTGGAAGACTTTTCCATCTGGTTGCTTCTTCCAGATCAGTTTGATGTCGTCATTCACCCCCTGGTCCTTCAGCCTCTGTTTGAGCTGAGACACAAAACTCCTCAACATTATCACTCACATAGAGAGATTACAATCTGCATTGTTATTTATATTTTACTCATCTAGAAGCTGTATTTTAGGAGCACTCTGCTTCATTTGGTGGCAGATAGCTAAGTTTCTGTGTGTTGATTCTTTATTAGTCATAAATAAGGCCTGCACAGTGGCACACTGGCACTACTAGACTCTTTACTTCTGCACTATGTATCTGCACGCCTTCCTACACAATGCTCAAGTCATGTCATGTATATGGCCAAAGTATTGTAATGTACATACTGTATAAAGCCTTTGAATGTCATTTACTGCATGTTCTTATTTTGCTGTATGTATTATTTTAAATAGCTCTTCATCTGTTTCCTACCGCCTCAGACTGTTTCTTGTACTGCTGTAACTCTTGGAATCAGTAAAGTTTGATCTTATCCTATTTTAATTTGCCTTTAGGAGTCATTCAGTTGTTGGGCTTTTGCATAATTTTAGAAAACATGATTTACCTGCTTCAAGATGCTCTCCATCACAGCAGGGTCATTCAGATCCAGAGAGGAGTCCTTGTTCAGCAGACTCAGTCTTATCACTTGCTTTGTCGTAGCTGTGAAAAAGGAACATTTCAAACTCTCTGTTCATATGATAAGTAGAATTTCATCAGTTTAAAAAATGACTGTGGTAATGTGGTAGTTACATCCTGCATAACTTGATGTTTTCTATTGATTTTTTGTCATATTATCATTTGGGATATTTGATGCTAAAGTAAACCTAAATCTAAATGTAAATACTATTTCAATCATGGGTTACCACTCACGTGGACTGTAGCAAACAAATGCTCTCTTTTCCTCGCAGGGCAAGTCATTCCAAATTCCATCTGTGCCAAGATTAGCAGTCACACAAACGTCCTTCCCTTTGTAGACACCAGCACCTTTTCTCCAGAACCTAAATGAGGAGTTACTTCCGTCCGACCACTGCCAGTTTCTGAAAAGGCCGATCCAGATGACCTTTTCTCGAAGTACCAGCAAGTTTAGCTTCTCGTTTTCTGCCATGTTTCTCACACTGGCCAAATCTGTATAGTGTTCTCTGCAGTAGCTCTGGGCCTGAGTCCATGTCATCTTGAACTCAGTGAGGGCAAATGTCTCACTCGACCCTGAAAATAGACCACAATGAAGTGCTGTGTAGAGGCATCATAGCATACAGCCTACCATCCATGCAACATAATATATAATATAAATCCACTGATATAAGGAATCACATCAATAAACTAATGGATTTGTAAAAATAAAAATGTCAGACATTATCATGTTAATAAATGTTATTGAGTATTTAACAGTCTCTCCAATAAAAATGTCCTTAAAATCAATGGCCCATTCCCCACTTCCTACCCCCCTTACTCGGACCACATCCATCTTCGAACTCGGCCTTAATTTGGATCTCAGCTACTGTACACACCTGTACAGTTTCCTTACTGCATCTTGTACGGATGTGATGCTATCGCAGTGACAGAATCTGTCCATTCTGTATAAACAGCTGGCAAAGTACTCAAACCTCCGCTGTGGTAGTTCCTGCTACAGTAGGTGACTCCATGATCACATTTTGTCACGATGACTCACACATAGGCTCACAAGGTGAAAAAGGTTGGGAACCACAGGATTGATATATAACAACGCATTGTATTTTATAAGCTACTCATATGTTTTTTTTAAAAGTAGAATCTTAATCCGAAAAGTAACTACAGCTGTTGAATAAATGAAGTGAAAAAACATTTTAATTGTTTTCATTTTTTAAAATGTTTTTCTCTTATCTATTTTTCTATTGTTTTTAATATATTTTATTGGTTTTAATAATATTTTTTATCATTTCTATTTCTTACGTGCATTACTGCCCAAATAATGAAAACATGGAGAAGCAGAGAAATCACCTCTGGCATCTAAGCAGAATCCGTTCCAGCTGTCTTCACAATTGTAGTTATGCCATCGTCCATCATTACCTATTATCGCGCAGTGTTGATTATTGTTCGTGTTGTCTGGTCGACTATACCAACTTCTGAACTCCGTCTCCCCGTGTTGGTAGAAACTTGTGTCTGACAGTGACCACCTCCAGCTGTTCGGGTCATCGTACAGCCCTATCCAGGCTTTCTGAAAACAATATTTCATCGTGATATTAAGAATTAGACCCTGCTCTAGCTTTTGTTCAAGACAATCTTTTTTACATTAACTTTCCATTCATAGTCTTGATACTGCCTATCAGTCTGATCCTCTACGTCTTTATTAGAGGATTTTACAATTGCTTTGGCTCAACTTTCACAGCAGAGTTTCAGTTTGCAAAACTCTCAAAGGATAGGTTCACCATTTTTCAAGTCTGTCTTAAAACAACAGTCAGGTTCCCATACGAACGTTGAAACAGGTTTTGCTTCCTGCTGTTCATACTGGACATTAAGAGGTCCCCTTGTAATGCTCTTTCAATGCAAGTGAGGAAGGATGAAATCCACAGTCCTCGTTCTGTGTAAGAATTTATTCAGAAGCTGATCTGAAGTAAATATGATGTTCGTGGACATCTTCCAAAGTTACAGTCTTCCTAATCCAAAATCCCCTCCTTTTGTTAGCATCCCTCCACTGCAGCTCAACAGGAAAACACTGTCTGGTGAAACACAACGAGGGACGTTTATAATGAAAAAACACTTTATACTTCTACTCTAATACATTTTAGAGGGGACTACTGTATATTTAGTTATTACTTACTATATACTCAGATTTTACGCCACCTGTCACTGACATACTGAGAGAGAAAAGTGAACTCACAATGCTTTGTGACTGCATTTTGTTTTCATCCCACATGTTGTTCAGGATCGTCACATCCTCCTTGTTGTCTATAGTGGCCAGGTCTGTGTATTTCTCTCTGCAGTAACTTTGTGCTTCAGTCATGTTCTTCAGGTCATAAACAACATGGTAGTGACGTTTAGCAGGTGATGAGACAGCACACAGTCCTGTAGTGACACACATGCATCTTTATTAGATTTAATACAAATGAAAGGAATAAAAATATATCAAACTCTTGCCTGACAGAGCGACGATGCTGAGAAGAACTTTTTCCATCCTCATCTCTTCTCTGCTCCTCTCTTTCAGTCTGTGACTGTAAATGTGCAGCTGTTGAGATTTAGCTGCACTTTCCATTTCATGCAAAGTGGTTCAGGTAACAATTATTTAATGCAGAGGTCTTTCTTTCTTTTTTTTGAATTTCTAATTAGGGCTGTGAATCGATTTAAATATGTAATCACGATTAATCACATGATTGTCCATAGTTAATCGCAATTAATTGCAAAATGATCGCACATTTTTCGTCTGTTCAAAATGTACCTTGAAGGGAGATTTGTCAAGTATTTAATCCTCTTATCAACAAATATGCTGCTTTATGCAAATGTATGTATATATATTTAGTATTGCAAATCGATGAACAACACAAAACAATGACAGATATTGTACAGAAGCCCTCACAGGTACTGCATTTAGCATAAAACAATATGCTCAGATCATAACATGGCAAACTGCAGCCCAACAGGCAACAACAGCTGTCAGTGTGTCAGTGTGCTGACTTGACTATGAGTTGACCCCAAACTGCATGTGATTATCATAAAGTGGGCATGACTGTAAAGGGGAGACTCCTGGGTACCCATAGAACCCATTTACATTCACATATCTGGAGGTCAGAGGTCAAGGGACCCCTTTGAAAATGGCCATGACAGTTTTTCCTCGCCTAAATTTAGCGTAAGTTTGGAGCGTTATTTAACCTCCTTCACTACAAGCTAGTATGACATGGTTGGTAACGATGGATTCCGTAGGTTTTCTTGTTTCTGTCAGGATTCAAGGTTGTAAGGGGTGGACGCAAATGCAGAGAGAGGAGGAGGAGATGACGCAGGTATAATTCAAAGATTTA
The DNA here is from genome assembly GCA_916701645.2 of Sebastolobus alascanus. Classification (NCBI taxonomy): domain Eukaryota; kingdom Metazoa; phylum Chordata; class Actinopteri; order Perciformes; family Sebastidae; genus Sebastolobus; species Sebastolobus alascanus. The sequence goes on from CAKAOJ020002076.1 coordinate 26,245, forward strand.
ATTAAACAAGCAGCGAAACAAAAAGGCAGCTGGTCAGGCATGCAATAACGACAAAATCTCCAAAATAACAAAACCTGAAAAATGCAAAAACACACACTGGAATTATCTACTGGTGACACGCAACACAGGGAAGCAACGATGACGAACCGACAAAGACAGAGGGGAACACACAGGCTTAAATACACAAGGAGATTACACACTGGTGTAACGAATCAGAGCGGGGCAAACAATCACAAAAAGGCGGGAAAACAAACAAAGGCAGGAAGCAAAACTAGACATGACACAGGAGGACCTAATTTCAAAATAAAACAGGAAACACTATGCAGACCATGACAGTTTCATATGATATTAGTATATTCTCTTCCCTCCACTAGCTTTAAAACTGAGACCGCTACAACCTCCAGAAGATCTATTGCATTAACTTTGACAGCCCTATTTTTATTGGTTTTTCAGTATTGGCAAATACCCAAATGTAAGTACTTCTGAAAAGTGGTATCGGTGCATCCCTCATTAAAAGAGACAATCAGAATGTGTCAAAACAAAGAAAGATTCTGAAAAAATCACAAGAAGTTACCACTTGAAAAAGAAACATGCAGTAAATTCCTCAGAGGATGTGTCTGGAGACACCGACTGATTTCAATGGCTGTAAAAAAGACAAAGACAAAGAGAGAAAAACAGAGAAAGAGGGAAAGAAAGGTAGAGGTCGGAGGAGATTGAAAGGGCGAGAGAAGGAGATACAGACGGGAAATAGAGAGACAGACAGAGAAGGGGACAGAATAATAGAGACAAGGAGAGGGAAGAAGACAGGTTGAGAGAGAGAGAGAGAGAGAATTTACAACTTGTAGACTAGGAGAGCATGGGGATGCCTTCATGATTGGGCTGCCAGACTCTACTTGAATGGCTTTAAAACAAAGAACAATATAACTAACAATACATACTAATATTACACTGTGGTTGTCTACTCCAAGGTGCTGGAAAGGAGGGTTCGGCCGATAGTCGAACCTCGGATTGAAGAGGAACAATGCGGATTCCGTCCTGGCCGTGGAACAACGGACCAGCTCTTCACTCTCGCAAGGATCCTGGAGGGGGCCTGGGAGTATGCCTATCCAGTCTACATGTGTTTTGTGGACTTGGAGAAGGCGTATGACCGGGTCTCCCGGGAGATACTGTGGGGGGTGCTGCGGGAGTACGGGGTGAGGGGGTCCCTTCTTAGGGCCATCCAATCTCTGTACGCCCGAAGCGAGAGCTGTGTCCGGATCCTCGGCAGTAAGTCGGACTCGTTTCCGACGGGGGTTTGGCCTCCGCCAGGGCTGCGCTTTGTCACCAATCCTGTTCGTGATATTCATGGACAGGATATCGAGGCGTAGTCGGGGGGAGGAGGGTTTGCAGTTCGGTGTGCTGAGGATCTCATCGCTGCTTTTTGCAGATGATGTGGTCCTGTTGGCATCATCGGACTGTGACCTCCAGCACTCACTGGATCGGTTCGCAGCCGAGTGTGAAGCGGCTGGGATGAGGATCAGCACCTCTAAATCTGAGGCCATGGTTCTCAGCAGGAAACCGATGGATTGCCTACTCCGGGTAGGGAATGAGTCCTTACCCCAAGTGAAGGAGTTCAAGTACCTCGGGGTCTTGTTCGCGAGTGAGGGGACAATGGAACGTGAGATTGGCCGGAGAATCGGAGCAGCTGGGGCGGTACTGCATTCGCTTTACCGCACCATTGTGACGAAAAGAGAGCTGAGCCGGAAGGCAAAGCTCTCGATCTACCGGTCAATCTGCGTTCCTACTCTCACCTATGGTCATGAGTGTTGGGTCATGACCGAAAGAATGAGATCGCGGGTACAAGCGGCCGAAATGGGTTTCCTCAGGAGGGTGGCTGGCGTCTCCCTTAGAGATAGGGTGAGAAGCTCAGTCATCTGTGAGGGACTCGGAGTAGAGTCGCTGCTCCTTTGCGTTGAAAGGAGCCAGTTGAGGTGGTTCGGGCATCTAGTAAGGATGCCCCCCCCTGGGCGCCTCCCTAGGGAGGTGTTCCAGGCACGACCAGCTGGGAGGAGGCCACGGGGAAGACCCAGGACTAGGTGGAGAGATTATATCTCCACACTGGCCTGGGAACGCCTCGGGATCCCCCAGTCAGAGCTGGTTAATGTGACCCGGGAAAGGGAAGTTTGGGGTCCCCTGCTGGAGCTGTTGCCCCCGCGACCCAACCCCGGATAAGAGGTTGAAGATGAGAGACACTGTGGTTGTGTCTTGTGTGTCAGAGATGAAAGGAGAGAGAGAGAGACAGAGAGAGAGAAAGACAAGGACAAAACAGAGAATTTAAAACTTGTTGACTAGCAGAGCACGTGGATGCCTGAAAGATCCCCTCAAGATGCATTTTAAGCCCTTAAAGAACTTTCTATATTGAATAACCATTTGTATACATGTGTTTTTCCACCAAATTGTTCAATAACTATTGAAAATGGCTCAGCAACATTACACGCCCTTTATTACCCTCACTGAAAATATAAGGATTTATGAATATGCAAATTGGCAACAAGCAGCCATTGATATTTATCAGTAATCCAAGGTCAAAAACCTTCAATACCTACTCAGCTTTCTGTGTATGCTGAAGCTAAAGATGTCAAGTTACTGTACCACATATTGGACCATGAGAGGTTCGAGCTATTAGTGACATCACACAAGCAACTCAAGGAAATACAGTTCTGAACAATGTGTATAGTTACAGTCATGCCTCCAAGAGAAGTTAACCATCGAGTGGAAGGGATCTATAAAAAGGGAACAGTGGCAATTTTTTGGGGAAAATTCATATTATATACTGCAGGGGGTACGACAACATGTTAGAAAAAGAAGCCTGCACTGTACTCGACGTGCTAGTTCATTATTTTTCCTCTGCTGGATTGTTATAGATTTGATTACTTTGCTACTCTGTACTCCGTATTCTCGACAAACCCGCAGGCATGAGTACTGTGTGGGCTGTTTTCTAACATGTTGTAATTCCCCCTAAATAATATACATTTCCACAAAATGGCTTTTCTTGTTCCCGCCATACTTAAATGGCTTTAAAACAAAGAACAATATTACACAAACATACTTGAAATGTGATTGTCTGTGTGTCAGAGATGCAATGAGAGAGATCTAGAGTTAGAGTGGCAGGGGGGGGGGGGATAGCTGGGGTCAGAGATAAACTGAGAGAACTTACAACTTGTTGACTAGCAGCGAACAAGGCTTTGAGTATGAACCCGCCAGACGCTACTTCAATGGCTCTTAAACAAAGAACAATATTACTAGTAATACATACAAATATTGCACTGTGGTGGGTTCTTGTGTGTCAGAGAAGCAAGGAGAAAGAAGTTGATTTATATTTAGAGACAGGGAGAGAACAGTTTAGTATAACTGTATGAAATGCTTACAAACACAGTGAAAAACAACATTAAAGAGAGTACAGCATAGAATATTGAAAGATTAATCAAAGAATGCTTGCAACGTCAAGACCAATTGCATCAGGAAATGTTACTTCAACGAGTCCAATAATGTTGGACTTTAATTAATTCAAGCTGCAAGTGTTTGATGTGGAACTCTGATTCAACAGCATTTACACTGGCGGTGACTTAACTTCAACTCATTCAAAGTAATTAAAAACCTAACGACAACATAATGGCAGCAATAATGAGAGCGATTAAAGTATCAGTGAGACGCAGGTTTATAACACCGGAGGAGCTTTTGTGGGTTTAACAGAAGGCAAACAAGCTGATCATTAAAGTTTGTAAATAAACATCAAACCTTCATTTACTTGTGTCATTTTGGGGGCTGCAGGAAAATGAATGATTTCAGGTCTAAAATTAAAACAGACCATATTTTGTTTATTGTATTTCAATCTTCTGAAAGTTCGCCCTGATTCCAAAGAGCTCCATCACCTTCAAAACAGACAAAAGTACCAATCTTGGTTGTGTAATCAGTCAGAGGTCAAGGAGTTAACGTCTCTTCTCTGCTCCTCTCTTTCAGTCTGTGACTGTAGATGTGCAGCTGTTGAGACTTAGCTGCACTTTCCATTTCATGCAAAGTGGTTCAGGTAACAATTCTTTGCATATAAGGGGATTATTTTTCATGATGTTGGGTTTTTTTTATATTTGGTCTGATGGTTCAAACATGATGAAGGCTCCTTACTGACCACAGCCACGTAAAGCCATGAACATCTGGGGCTCAGTGGGTTGAGTGGGTCGTCCTTTAACCACGAAGTAGACGGTTTGATCCCCGGTTCCTCCTGTCTGCATGTCGCAGTGTCCGTGAGCGAGACACTGAAACCCAAGCTGCTCACCGGACTGCTTCACAGCAACCCACTGCTCCTAATGCTTAGGATGGGTTAAATGCAGAGGTCAAATTTCATGTATGTATGACGAATGTAATAAAGTTTGTCTGTGATGAATGATTATTATTCATTTTAAGAAAGTGATGTAAACATTCAGGTAACATACCTGCTGTTAAGAGTCGTCTCAAGGTTGGACAGAGAGCAGGGAGACCACTCAGGAGATGGAACTACATACTTTTATTTGAGGGTAACTTCAGTATTTTTCAACATAGACCCCATTTTTTTTTTTTTTTTATACTTTTTGTGTCCAACTGACTAATAGGGACAACATCTGAAACTGGTCCAGTATTGAGGGAGAGCGCTGTAGACAGGAGCTGCTCACGGGCTGCAATATGGTGCTACTGGGGCAAGCTGACACCATCATTTACGTCCATTAAGGGCACGTTCGAAAAATCTGTAAAATAACAGAAAAAGTACTGGCAGCTCATTACCCGGACTTTGCACCGTAATTAAAAAACAGAATTTTGTATTAATTAACAGTGTGCCCACAGTAAAAGAACAAGATATTTTCTTTTTTAATTTCTAATTAGGGCTGTCAATCGATTTAAATATGTAATCACGATTAATCACATGATTGTCCATAGTTAATCGCAATTAATTGCAAAATGATCGCACATTTTTCATCTGTTCAAAATGTACCTTAAAGGGAGATTTGTCAAGTATTTAATCCTCTTATCAACAAATATGCTGCTTTATGCAAATGTATGTATATATTTAGTATTGTAAATCAATGAACAACACAAAACAATGACAGATATTGTCCAGAAACCCTCACAGGTACTGCATTTAGCATAAAACAATATGCTCAGATCATAACATGGCAAACTGCAGCCCAACAGGCAACAACAGCTGTCAGTGTGTCAGTGTGCTGACTTGACTATGACTTGACCCCAAACTGCATGTGATTATCATAAAGTGGGCATGTCTGTAAAGGGGAGACTCGTGGGTACCCATAGAACCCATTTACATTCACATATCTGGAGGTCAGAGGTCAAGGGACCTCTTTGAAAATGGCCATGACAGTTTTTCCTCGCCTAAATTTAGCGTAAGTTTGGAGCGTTATTTAACCTCCTCCACTACAAGCTAGTATGACCTGGTTGGTAACGATGGATTCCGTAGGTTTTCTTGTTTCATATGATATTAGTATATTCTCTTCCATCCACTAGCTTTAAAACTGAGACCGCTACAACCTCCAGAAGATCTATTGCATTAACTTTGACAGCCCTATTTTTATTGTTTTTTCAGTATTGGCAAATACCCAAATGTAAGTACTTCTGAAAAGTGGTATCGGTGCATCCCTCATTAAAAGAGACAATCAGAATGTGTCAAAACAAAGAAAGATTCTGAAAAAAAACACAAGAAGTTACTACTTGAAAAAGAAACATGCAGTAAATTCCTCAGAGGATGTGTCTGGAGACAGCAGACTGATTTCAATGGCTGTAAAAAAGACCAAGGCAAAGAGAGAAAAACAGAGACAGAGGGAAAGAAAGGTAGAGGTCGGAGGAGATGGAAAGGGCGAGAGAAGGAGATACAGACGGGAAATAGAGAGACAGACAGAGAAGGGGACAGAAGGATAGAGACAAGGAAAGGGAGGAAGACAGGATGAGAGAGAGAGAGAGAGAGAGAGAGAGAGAGAGAGAGAGAACTTACAACTTGTAGACTAGCAGAGCATCGGGATGCCTTCATGATTGGGCTGCCAGACGCTACTTGAATGGCTTTAAAACAGTGAATAATATACCTAACAATACATACTAATATTACACTGTGGTTGTGTCTTGTGTGTCAGAGATGAAAGGAGAGAGAGAGAGAGAGAGAGAGAGAGAGAAAAAGACAAGGACAAAACAGAGAATTTAAAACTTGTTGACTAGCAGAGCACGTGGATGCCTGAAAGATCCCCTCAAGATGCATTTTAAGCCCTTAAAGAACTTTCTACATTGAATAACCATTTGTATACAAATGGGTTTTTCCACCAAATTGTTCAATTAACTATTGAAAATGGCTCAGCAACATTACACGCCCTTTATAACCCTCACTGGAAATATAAGGATTTATGAATATGCAAATTGGAAACAAGCAGTCATTGATATTTATCAGTAATCCAAGGTTAAAAACCTTCAATACCTACTCAGCTTTCTGTGTATGCTGAAGCTAAAGATGTCAAGTTACAGTACCACATATTGGACCATGAGAGGTTCGACCTATTAGTGACATCACACATGCAACTCAAGGAAATACAGTTCTGAACAATCTGTATCAATCAACTGTGGCAATTTTTTGGGGAAAATTCATATTATAAACTGCAGGGGGTATGACAACATGTTAGAAAAAAAAGCCTGCACTGTTTTCTAACATGTTGTAATTCCCCCTAAATAATATACATTTCCACAAAATGGCTTTTCTTGTTCCCGCCATACTTAAATGGCTTTAAAACAAAGAACAATATTACACAAACATACTTGAAATGTGATTGTCTGTGTGTCAGAGATGCAAGGAGAGAGATCTAGAGTTAGAGTGGCAGGGGGGGGGAGATAGCTGGTCAGAGATAAACTGAGAGAACTTACAACTTGTTGACTAGCAGCGCACAAGGGTTTGAGTATGAACCCGCCAGACGCTACTTCAATGGCTCTTAAACAAAGAACAATATTACTAGTAATACATACAAATATTGCACTGTGGTGGGTTCTTGTGTGTCAGAGAAGCAAGGAGAAAGAAGTTGATTTATATTTAGAGACAGGGAGAGAACAGTTTAGTATAACTGTATGAAATGCTTAAAAACACAGTGAAAAAGAACATTAAAGAGAGTACAGCATAGAATATTGAAAGATTAATCAAGGAATGCTTGCAACGTTCAGACCAATTGCATGAGGAAATGTTACTTCAACGAGTCCAATAATGTTGGACTTTAATTAATTCAAGCTGCAAGTGTTTGATGTGGAACTCTGATTCAACAGCATTTACACTGGCGGTAACTTAACTTCAAGTCATTCAAAGTAATTAAGAACCTAACGACAACATTATGGCAGCAATAATGAGAGCGATTAAAGTATCAGTGAGACGCAGGTTTATAACACCGGAGGAGCTTTTGTGGGTTTAACAGAAGGCAAACAAGCTGATCATTAAAGTGGGTAAATAAACATCAAACCTTCATTTACTTGTGTCATTTTGGGGGCTGCAGGAAAATGAATGATTTCAGTTCTAAAATTAAAACAGACCATATTTTGTTTATTGTATTTCAATCTTCTGAAAGTTCGCCCTGATTCCAAAGAGCTCCATCACCTTCAAAACAGACAAAAGTACCAATCTTGGTTGTGTAATCAGTCAGAGGTCAAGGAGTTAACATCTCTTCTCTGCTCCTCTCTTTCAGTCTGTGACTGTAGATGTGCAGCTGTTGAGACTTAGCTGCACTTTCCATTTCATGTAAAGTGGTTCAGGTAACAATTCTTTGCATATAAGGGGATTATTTTTCATGATGTTGGGCTTTTTTGATATTTGGTCTGATGGTTCAAACATGATGAAGGCTCCTTACTGACCACAGCCACGTAAAGCCATGAACATCTGGGGCTCAGTGGGTTGAGTGGGTCGTCCTTTAACTACGAAGTAGGCGGTTTGATCCCCGGTTCCTCCTGTCTGCATGTCACAGTGTCCGTGAGCGAGACACTGAAACCCAAGCTGCTCACCGGACTGCTTCACAGCAACCCACTGCTCCTAATGCTTAGGATGGGTTAAATGCAGAGGTCAAATTTCATGTATGTATGACGAATGTAATAAAGTTTATCTGTGATGAATGATTATTATTCATTTTAAGAAAGTGATGTAAACATTCAGGTAACATACCTGCTGTTAAGAGTCGTCTCAAGGTTGGACAGAGAGCAGGGAGACCACTCAGGAGATGGAACTACATACTTTTATTTGAGGGTAACTTCAGTATTTTTCAACATAGACCCCATTTTTTTTTTTTTTTTTATACTTTTGGTGTCCAACTGACTAATAGGAACAACATCTGAAACTGGTCCAGTATTGAGGGAGAGCGCTGTAGACAGGAGCTGCTCACGGGCTGCAATATGGTGCTACTGGGGCAAGCTGACACCATCATTTACGTCCATTAAGGGCACGTTCAAAAATCTGTAAAATAACAGAAAAAGTACTGGCAGCTCATTACCCGGACTTTGCACCGTAATTATAAAACAGAATTTTGTATTAATTAACAGAGTGCCCACAGTAAAAGAACAAGATATTTTCTTTTTTTAATTTCTAATTAGGGCTGTCAATCGATTTAAATATGTAATCACGATTAATCACATGATTGTCCATAGTTAATCGCAATTAATTGCAAAATGATCGCACATTTTTATCTGTTCAAAATGTACCTTAAAGGGAGATTTGTCAAGTATTTAATCCTCTTATCAACAAATATGCTGCTTTATGCAAATGTATGTATATATTTAGTATTGTAAATCAATGAACAACACAAAACAATGACAGATTTTGTCCAGAAACCCTCACAGGTACTGCATTTAGCATAAAACAATATGCTCAGATCATAACATGGCAAACTGCAGCCCAACAGGCAACAACAGCTGTCAGTGTGTCAGTGTGCTGACTTGACTATGACTTGACCCCAAACTGCATGTGATTATCATAAAGTGGGCATGTCTGTAAAGGGGAGACTCGTGGGTACCCATAGAACCCATTTACATTCACATATCTGGAGGTCAGAGGTCAAGGGACCCCTGTGAAAATGGCCATGACAGTTTTTCCTCGCCTAAATTTAGCGTAAGTTTGGAGCGTTATTTAACCTCCTCCACTACAAGCTAGTATGACCTGGTTGGTAACGATGGATTCCGTAGGATTTCTTGTTTCATATGATATTAGTATATTCTCTTCCATCCACTAGCTTTAAAACTGAGACCGCTACAACCTCCAGAAGATCTATTGCATTAACTTTGACAGCCCTATTTTTATTGTTTTTTCAGTATTGGCAAATACCCAAATGTAAGTACTTCTGAAAAGTGGTATCGGTGCATCCCTCATTAAAAGAGACAATCAGAATGTGTCAAAACAAAGAAAGATTCTGAAAAAAACACAAGAAGTTACCACTTGAAAAAGAAACATGCAGTAAATTCCTCAGAGGATGTGTCTGGAGACACCAGACTGATTTCAATGGCTGTAAAAAAGACAAAGACAAAGAGAGAAAAACAGAGACAGAGGGAAAGAAAGGTAGAGGTCGGAGGAGATGGAAAGGGCGAGAGAAGGAGATACAGACGGGAAATAGAGAGACAGACAGAGAAGGGGACAGAAGGATAGAGACTAGGAAAGGGAGGAAGACAGGTTGAGAGAGAGAGAGAGAGAGAGAGAGAGAGAGAGAGAGAGAGAACTTACAACTTGTAGACTAGCAGAGCATGGGGATGCCTTCATGATTAGGCTGCCAGACGCTACTTGAATGGCTTTAAAACAGTGAACAATATAACTAGTAATACATACAAATATTGCACTGAGGTGGGTTCTTGTGTGTCAGAGAAGCAAGGACAAAGAAGTTGATTTATATTTAGAGACAGGGAGAGAACAGTTTAGTATAACTGTATGAAATGCTTAAAAACACAGTGAAAAAGAACATTAAAGAGAGTACAGCATAGAATATTGAAAGATTAATCAAGGAATGCTTGCAACGTTCAGACCAATTGCATGAGGAAATGTTACTTCAATGAGTCCAATAATGTTGAACTTTAATTAATTCAAGCTGCAAGTGTTTGATGTGGAACTCTGATTCAACAGCATTTACACTGGCGGTAACTTAACTTCAACTCATTCAAAGTAATTAAGAACCTAACGACTACATTATGGCAGCAATAATGAGAGCGATTAAAGTATCAGTGAGACGCAGGTTTATAACACCGGAGGAGCTTTTGTGGGTTTAACAGAAGGCAAACAAGCTGTTCATTAAAGTTTGTAAATAAACATCAAACCTTCATTTACTTGTGTCATTTTGGGGGCTGCAGGAAAATGAATGATTTCAGGTCTAAAATTAAAACAGACCATATTTTGTTTATTGTATTTCAATCTTCTGAAAGTTCGCCCTGATCCAAAGAACTCCATCACCTTCAAAACAGACAAAAGTACCAATCTTGGTTGTTTAATCAGTCAGAGGTCAAGGAGTTAACATCTCTTCTCTGCTCCTCTCTTTCAGTCTGTGACTGTAGATGAGCAGCTGTTGAGACTTAGCTGCACTTTCCATTTCATGTAAAGTGGTTCAGGTAACAATTCTTTGCATATAAGGGGATTATTTTTCGTGATGTTGGGCTTTTTTGATATTTGGTCTGATGGTTCAAACATGATGAAGGCTCCTTACTGACCACAGCCACGTAAAGCCATGAACATCTGGGGCTCAGTGGGTT
>CAKAOJ020002077.1:0-16157 GCA_916701645.2 Sebastolobus alascanus
ATGAAAAAAATCATGTCGAAAATATTCGTAAAAAAATGTCATAGTATAGAATGTCGAAAAATTTTTAATGAAAAAAGGCATAGTATAGTCTGTCGATTCATTTGGTGGAAAAAAAATCAGTTTAAAATTTCGAAATTTTCATGAAGAAGGTCATACATAGCATGTTGAAAAATTCGTAAAAAAATGTCATAGTATAGAATGTAAAAATTTTAATGAAAAAAGGCAAGTATAGTCTGTCGATTCATTTGGTGGAAAAAAAACTCAGTTTAAAATTTCGAAATTTTCATGAAAAAGGTCATACTATAGCATGTCGAAAATATTCGTAAAAAAATGTCATAGTATAGAATGTCGAAAATTTTAATGAAAAAAGGCATAGTATAGTCTGTCGATTCATTTGGTGGAAAAAAAACTCAGTTTAAAATTTCGACATTTTTTTAAAAAGTCATACTATAGTATGACTTTTCATGAAAATTGACGAAAATTTAAACTGAGTTTTTTTTCCACCAAATTATCGACAGACTATACTATGCCTGTTTTCATGAAAATTTTCGACATTCTATACTATGACATTTTTTTACGAATATTTTCGAAAATTTTCATGAAAAAAGTCATGTCGAAAATATTCGTAAAAAAATGTCATAGTATAGAATGTCGAAAATTTTAATGAAAAAAGGCATAGTATAGTCTGTCGATTCATTTGGTGGAAAAAAAACTCAGTTTAAAATTTCGAAATTTTCATGAAGAAGGTCATACTATAGCATGTTGAAAATATTCGTAAAAAAATGTCATAGTATAGAATGTCGAAAATTTTAATGAAAAAAGGCATAGTATAGTCTGTCGATTCATTTGGTGGAAAAAAAACTCAGTTTAAAATTTCGACATTTTTTGAAAAAGTCATACTATAGTATGACTTTTCATGAAAATTGACGAAAATTTAAACTGAGTTTTTTTTCCACCAAATGAATTGACAGACTATACTATGCCTGTTTTCATGAAAATTTTCGACATTCTATACTATGACATTTGTTTACGAATAATTTGAAAATTTTCATGAAAAAAGTCTTGTTGAAAATATTCGTAAAAAAATGTCATAGTATAGAATGTCGAAAATTTTAATGAAAAAAGGCATAGTATAGTCTGTCGATTCATTTGGTGGAAAAAAAACTCAGTTTAAAATTTCGACATTTTTGTGAAAAAGTCATACTATAGTATGACTTTTCATGAAAATTGACGAAAATTTAAACTGAGTTTTTTTTCCACCAAATGAATCGACAGACTATACTATGCCTGTTTTCATTAAAATTTTCGACATTCTATACTATGACATTTTTTTACGAATATTTTCGAAAATTTTCATGAAAAAAGTCATGTCGAAAATATTCGTAAAAAAATGTCATAGTATAGAATGTCGAAAATTTTAATGAAAAAAGGCATAGTATAGTCTGTCGATTCATTTGGTGGAAAAAAAACTCAGTTTAAAATTTCGAAATTTTCATGAAGAAGGTCATACTATAGCATGTTGAAAATATTCGTAAAAAAATGTCATAGTATAGAATGTCGAAAATTTTAATGAAAAAAGGCATAGTATAGTCTGTCGATTCATTTGGTGGAAAAAAAACTCAGTTTAAAATTTCGACATTTTTGTGAAAAAGTCATACTATAGTATGACTTTTCATGAAAATTGACGAAAATTTAAACTGAGTTTTTTTTCCACCAAATGAATTGACAGACTATACTATGCCTGTTTTCATGAAAATTTTCGACATTCTATACTATGACATTTGTTTACGAATAATTTGAAAATTTTCATGAAAAAAGTCATGTCGAAAATATTCGTAAAAAAATGTCATAGTATAGAATGTCGAAAATTTTAATGAAAAAAGGCATAGTATAGTCTGTCGATTCATTTGGTGGAAAAAAAACTCAGTTTAAAATTTCGACATTTTTTGAAAAAGTCATACTATAGTATGACTTTTCATGAAAATTGACGAAAATTTAAACTGAGTTTTTTTTCCACCAAATTAATCGACAGACTATACTATGCGTGTTTTCATGAAAATTTTCGACATTCTATACTATGACATTTTTTTACGAATATTTTCGAAAATTTTCATGAAAAAAGTCATGTCGAAAATATTCGTAAAAAAATGTCATAGTATAGAATGTCGAAAATTTTAATGAAAAAAGGCATAGTATAGTCTGTCGATTCATTTGGTGGAAAAAAAAACTCAGTTTAAAATTTCGACATTTTTTTAAAAAGTCATACTATAGTATGACTTTTCATGAAAATTGACGAAAATTTAAACTGAGTTTTTTTTCCACCAAATTATCGACAGACTATACTATGCCTGTTTTCATGAAAATTTTCGACATTCTATACTATGACATTTTTTTACGAATATTTTCGAAAATTTTCATGAAAAAAGTCATGTCGAAAATATTCGTAAAAAAATGTCATAGTATAGAATGTCGAAAATTTTAATGAAAAAAGGCATAGTATAGTCTGTCGATTCATTTGGTGGAAAAAAAACTCAGTTTAAAATTTCGAAATTTTCATGAAGAAGGTCATACTATAGCATGTTGAAAATATTCGTAAAAAAATGTCATAGTATAGAATGTCGAAAATTTTAATGAAAAAAGGCATAGTATAGTCTGTCGATTCATTTGGTGGAAAAAAAACTCAGTTTAAAATTTCGACATTTTTGTGAAAAAGTCATACTATAGTATGACTTTTCATGAAAATTGACGAAAATTTAAACTGAGTTTTTTTTCCACCAAATGAATTGACAGACTATACTATGCCTGTTTTCATGAAAATTTTCGACATTCTATACTATGACATTTTTTTACGAATAATTTGAAAATTTTCATGAAAAAAGTCATGTCGAAAATATTCGTAAAAAAATGTCATAGTATAGAATGTCGAAAATTTTAATGAAAAAAGGCATAGTATAGTCTGTCGATTCATTTGGTGGAAAAAAAACTCAGTTTAAAATTTCGACATTTTTTGAAAAGTCATACTATAGTATGACTTTTCATGAAAATTGACGAAAATTTAAACTGAGTTTTTTTCCACCAAATTAATCGACAGACTATACTATGCGTGTTTTCATGAAAATTTTCGACATTCTATACTATGACATTTTTTTACGAATATTTTCGAAAATTTTCATGAAAAAAGTCATGTCGAAAATATTCGTAAAAAAATGTCATAGTATAGAATGTCGAAAATTTTAATGAAAAAAGGCATAGTATAGTCTGTCGATTCATTTGGTGGAAAAAAAACTCAGTTTAAAATTTCGACATTTTTTGAAAAAGTCATACTATAGTATGACTTTTCATGAAAATTGACAAAAATTTAAACTGAGTTTTTTTTCCACCAAATGAATCGACAGACTATACTATGCCTGTTTTTCATGAAAATTTTCGACATTCTATACTATGACATTTTTTTACGAATATTTTCGAAAATTTTCATGAAAAAAGTCATGTCGAAAATATTCGTAAAAAAATGTCATAGTATAGAATCGAAAATTTTAATGAAAAAAGGCATAGTATAGTCTGTCGATTCATTTGGGTGGAAAAAAACCTCAGTTTAAAATTTCGACATTTTTTGAAAAAGTCATACTATAGTATGACTTTTCATGAAAATTGACGAAAATTTAAACTGAGTTTTTTTTCCACCAAATGAATCGACAGACTATACTATGCCTGTTTTCATGAAAATTTCGACATTCTATACTATGACATTTTTTACTAATATTTTCGAAAATTTTCATGAAAAAAAGTCATGTCGAAAATATTCGTAAAAAAAATGTCATAGTATAGAATGTCGAAAATTTTCATGAAAAAAGGCATAGTATAGTCTGTCGATTCATTTGGTGGGAAAAAAAACTCAGTTTAAAAATTTCGAAATTTTCATGAAGAAGGTCATACTATAGCATGTTTGAAAATATTCGTAAAAAAAATGTCATAGTATAGAATGTCAAAAATTATAATGAAAAAAGGCATAGTATAGTCTGTCCGATTCATTGGTGGAAAAAAAACTCAGTTTAAAATTTCGAAATTTTCATGAAGAAGGTCATACTATAGCATGTTGAAAATATTCGTAAAAAAATGTCATAGTATAGAAAGTCGAAAATTTTAATGAAAAAAGGCATAGTATAGTCTGTCGATTCATTTGGTGGAAAAAAAACTCAGTTTAAAATTTCGACATTTTTTAAAAAAAGTCATGCTATAGTATGACTTTTCATGAAAATTGACGAAAATTTAAACTGAGTTTTTTTCCACCAAATTATCGACAGACTATACTATGCCTGTTTTCATGAAAATTTTCGACATTCTATACTATGACATTTTTTTACGAATATTTTCGAAAATTTTCATGAAAAAAGTCATGTCGAAAATATTCGTAAAAAAATGTCATAGTATAGAATGTCGAAAATTTTAATGAAAAAAGGCATAGTATAGTCTGTCGATTCATTTGGTGGAAAAAAAACTCAGTTTAAAATTTCGACATTTTTTGAAAAAGTCATACTATAGTATGACTTTTCATGAAAATTGACGAAAATTTAAACTGAGTTTTTTTTCCACCAATTAATCGACAGACTATACTATGCCTGTTTTCATGAAAATTTTCCACATTCTATACTATGACATTTTTTTACGAATATTTTCGAAAATTTTCATGAAAAAAGTCATCTCGAAAATATTCGTAAAAAAATGTCATAGTATAGAATCTCGAAAATTTTAATGAAAAAAGGCATAGTATAGTCTGTCGATTCATTTGGTGGAAAAAAAACTCAGTTTAAAATTTCGACATTTTTTGAAAAAGTCATACTATAGTATGACTTTTCATGAAAATTGACGAAAATTTAAACTGAGTTTTTTTTCCACCAAATGAATCGACAGACTATACTATGCCTGTTTTCATGAAAATTTTCGACATTCTATACTATGACATTTTTTTACGAATATTTTCGAAAATTTTCATGAAAAAAGTCATGTCGAAAATATTCGTAAAAAAATGTCATAGTATAGAATGTCGAAAATTTTAATGAAAAAAGGCATAGTATAGTCTGTCGATTAATTTGGTGGAAAAAAAACTCAGTTTAAAATTTCGAAATTTTCATGAAAAAAGTCATACTATAGCATGTTGAAAATATTCGTAAAAAAATGTCATAGTATAGAATGTCGAAAATTTTAATGAAAAAAGGCATAGTATAGTCTGTCGATTCATTTGGTGGAAAAAAAACTCAGTTTAAAATTTCGAAATTTTCATGAAGAAGGTCATACTATAGCATGTCGAAAATATTCGTAAAAAAATGTCATAGTATAGAATGTCGAAAATTTTAATGAAAAAAGGCATAGTATAGTCTGTCGATTCATTTGGTGGAAAAAAAACTCAGTTTAAAATTTCGACATTTTTTGAAAAAGTCATACTATAGTATGACTTTTCATGAAAATTGACGAAAATTTAAACTGAGTTTTTTTTCCACCAAATTAATCGACAGACTATACTATGCCTGTTTTCATGAAAATTTTCGACATTCTATACTATGACATTTTTTTACGAATATTTTCGAAAATTTTCATGAAAAAAGTCATGTCGAAAATATTCGTAAAAAAATGTCATAGTATAGAATGTCGAAAATTTTAATGAAAAAAGGCATAGTATAGTCTGTCGATTCATTTGGTGGAAAAAAAACTCAGTTTAAAATTTCGACATTTTTTGAAAAAGTCATACTATAGTATGACTTTTCATGAAAATTGACGAAAATTTAAACTGAGTTTTTTTTCCACCAAATTAATCGACAGACTATACTATGCCTGTTTTCATGAAAATTTTCGACATTCTATACTATGACATTTTTTTACGAATATTTTCGAAAATTTTCATGAAAAAAGTCATGTCGAAAATATTCGTAAAAAAATGTCATAGTATAGAATGTCGAAAATTTTAATGAAAAAAGGCATAGTATAGTCTGTCGATTCATTTGGTGGAAAAAAAACTCAGTTTAAAATTTCGACATTTTTTGAAAAAGTCATACTATAGTATGACTTTTCATGAAAATTGACGAAAATTTAAACTGAGTTTTTTTTCCACCAAATGAATCGACAGACTATACTATGCCTGTTTTCATGAAAATTTTCGACATTCTATACTATGACATTTTTTTACGAATATTTTCGAAAATTTTCATGAAAAAAGTCATGTCGAAAATATTCGTAAAAAAATGTCATAGTATAGAATGTCGAAAATTTTAATGAAAAAAGGCATAGTATAGTCTGTCGATTCATTTGGTGGAAAAAAAACTCAGTTTAAAATTTCGAAATTTTCATGAAGAAGGTCATACTATAGCATGTTGAAAATATTCGTAAAAAAATGTCATAGTATAGAATGTCGAAAATTTTAATGAAAAAAGGCATAGTATAGTCTGTCGATTCATTTGGTGGAAAAAAAACTCAGTTTAAAATTTCGAAATTTTCATGAAGAAGGTCATACTATAGCATGTTGAAAATATTCGTAAAAAAATGTCATAGTATAGAATGTCGAAAATTTTAATGAAAAAAGGCATAGTATAGTCTGTCGATTCATTTGGTGGAAAAAAAACTCAGTTTAAAATTTCGACATTTTTTGAAAAAGTCATACTATAGTATGACTTTTCATGAAAATTGACGAAAATTTAAACTGAGTTTTTTTTCCACCAAATTAATCGACAGACTATACTATGCCTGTTTTCATGAAAATTTTCGACATTCTATACTATGACATTTTTTTACGAATATTTTCGAAAATTTTCATGAAAAAAGTCATGTTGAAAATATTCGTAAAAAAATGTCATAGTATAGAATGTCGAAAATTTTAATGAAAAAAGGCATAGTATAGTCTGTCGATTCATTTGGTGGAAAAAAAACTCAGTTTAAAATTTCGAAATTTTCATGAAGAAGGTCATACTATAGCATGTTGAAAATATTCGTAAAAAAATGTCATAGTATAGAATGTCGAAAATTTTAATGAAAAAAGGCATAGTATAGTCTGTCGATTCATTTGGTGGAAAAAAAACTCAGTTTAAAATTTCGACATTTTTTGAAAAAGTCATACTATAGTATGACTTTTCATGAAAATTGACGAAAATTTAAACTGAGTTTTTTTTCCACCAAATGAATTGACAGACTATACTATGCCTGTTTTCATGAAAATTTTCGACATTCTATACTATGACATTTGTTTACGAATAATTTGAAAATTTTCATGAAAAAAGTCATGTCGAAAATATTCGTAAAAAAATGTCATAGTATAGAATGTCGAAAATTTTAATGAAAAAAGGCATAGTATAGTCTGTCGATTCATTTGGTGGAAAAAAAACTCAGTTTAAAATTTCGACATTTTTTGAAAAAGTCATACTATAGTATGACTTTTCATGAAATTTGACGAAAATTTAAACTGAGTTTTTTTTCCACCAAATTAATCGACAGACTATACTATGCCTGTTTTCATGAAAATTTTCGACATTCTATACTATGACATTTTTTTACGAATATTTTCGAAAATTTTCATGAAAAAAGTCATGTCGAAAATATTCGTAAAAAAATGTCATAGTATAGAATGTCGAAAATTTTAATGAAAAAAGGCATAGTATAGTCTGTCGATTCATTTGGTGGAAAAAAAACTCAGTTTAAAATTTCGACATTTTTTGAAAAAGTCATACTATAGTATGACTTTTCATGAAAATTGACGAAAATTTAAACTGAGTTTTTTTTCCACCAAATTAATCGACAGACTATACTATGCCTGTTTTCATGAAAATTTTCGACATTCTATACTATGACATTTTTTTACGAATATTTTCGAAAATTTTCATGAAAAAAGTCATGTCGAAAATATTCGTAAAAAAATGTCATAGTATAGAATCTCGAAAATTTTAATGAAAAAAGGCATAGTATAGTCTGTCGATTCATTTGGTGGAAAAAAAACTCAGTTTAAAATTTCGAAATTTTCATGAAGAAGGTCATACTATAGCATGTTGAAAATATTCGTAAAAAAATGTCATAGTATAGAATGTCGAAAATTTTAATGAAAAAAGGCATAGTATAGTCTGTCGATTCATTTGGTGGAAAAAAAACTCAGTTTAAAATTTCGACATTTTTTGAAAAAGTCATACTATAGTATGACTTTTCATGAAAATTGACGAAAATTTAAACTGAGTTTTTTTTCCACCAAATTAATCGACAGACTATACTATGCCTGTTTTCATGAAAATTTTCCACATTCTATACTATGACATTTTTTTACGAATATTTTCGAAAATTTTCATGAAAAAAGTCATGTCGAAAATATTCGTAAAAAAATGTCATAGTATAGAATCTCGAAAATTTTAATGAAAAAAGGCATAGTATAGTCTGTCGATTCATTTGGTGGAAAAAAAACTCAGTTTAAAATTTCGACATTTTTGTGAAAAAGTCATACTATAGTATGACTTTTCATGAAAATTGACGAAAATTTAAACTGAGTTTTTTTTCCACCAAATGAATTGACAGACTATACTATGCCTGTTTTCATGAAAATTTTCGACATTCTATACTATGACATTTGTTTACGAATAATTTGAAAATTTTCATGAAAAAAGTCATGTCGAAAATATTCGTAAAAAAATGTCATAGTATAGAATGTCGAAAATTTTAATGAAAAAAGGCATAGTATAGTCTGTCGATTCATTTGGTGGAAAAAAAACTCAGTTTAAAATTTCGACATTTTTTGAAAAAGTCATACTATAGTATGACTTTTCATGAAAATTGACGAAAATTTAAACTGAGTTTTTTTTCCACCAAATTAATCGACAGACTATACTATGCGTGTTTTCATGAAAATTTTCGACATTCTATACTATGACATTTTTTTACGAATATTTTCGAAAATTTTCATGAAAAAAGTCATGTCGAAAATATTCGTAAAAAAATGTCATAGTATAGAATGTCGAAAATTTTAATGAAAAAAGGCATAGTATAGTCTGTCGATTCATTTGGTGGAAAAAAAACTCAGTTTAAAATTTCGACATTTTTTGAAAAAGTCATACTATAGTATGACTTTTCATGAAAATTGACGAAAATTTAAACTGAGTTTTTTTTCCACCAAATGAATCGACAGACTATACTATGCCTGTTTTCATGAAAATTTTCGACATTCTATACTATGACATTTTTTTACGAATATTTTCGAAAATTTTCATGAAAAAAGTCATGTCGAAAATATTCGTAAAAAAATGTCATAGTATAGAATGTCGAAAATTTTAATGAAAAAAGGCATAGTATAGTCTGTCGATTCATTTGGTGGAAAAAAAACTCAGTTTAAAATTTCGAAATTTTCATGAAGAAGGTCATACTATAGCATGTTGAAAATATTCGTAAAAAAATGTCATAGTATAGAATGTCAAAAATTTTAATGAAAAAAGGCATAGTATAGTCTGTCGATTCATTTGGTGGAAAAAAAACTCAGTTTAAAATTTCGAAATTTTCATGAAGAAGGTCATACTATAGCATGTTGAAAATATTCGTAAAAAAATGTCATAGTATAGAATGTCGAAAATTTTAATGAAAAAAGGCATAGTATAGTCTGTCGATTCATTTGGTGGAAAAAAAACTCAGTTTAAAATTTCGACATTTTTTTAAAAAGTCATACTATAGTATGACTTTTCATGAAAATTGACGAAAATTTAAACTGAGTTTTTTTTCCACCAAATTATCGACAGACTATACTATGCCTGTTTTCATGAAAATTTTCGACATTCTATACTATGACATTTTTTTACGAATATTTTCGAAAATTTTCATGAAAAAAGTCATGTCGAAAATATTCGTAAAAAAATGTCATAGTATAGAATGTCGAAAATTTTAATGAAAAAAGGCATAGTATAGTCTGTCGATTCATTTGGTGGAAAAAAAACTCAGTTTAAAATTTCGAAATTTTCATGAAGAAGGTCATACTATAGCATGTTGAAAATATTCGTAAAAAAATGTCATAGTATAGAATGTCGAAAATTTTAATGAAAAAAGGCATAGTATAGTCTGTCGATTCATTTGGTGGAAAAAAAACTCAGTTTAAAATTTCGACATTTTTGTGAAAAAGTCATACTATAGTATGACTTTTCATGAAAATTGACGAAAATTTAAACTGAGTTTTTTTTCCACCAAATGAATTGACAGACTATACTATGCCTTTTTTCATGAAAATTTTCGACATTCTATACTATGACATTTGTTTACGAATAATTTGAAAATTTTCATGAAAAAAGTCATGTCGAAAATATTCGTAAAAAAATGTCATAGTATAGAATGTCGAAAATTTTAATGAAAAAAGGCATAGTATAGTCTGTCGATTCATTTGGTGGAAAAAAAACTCAGTTTAAAATTTCGACATTTTTTGAAAAAGTCATACTATAGTATGACTTTTCATGAAAATTGACGAAAATTTAAACTGAGTTTTTTTTCCACCAAATTAATCGACAGACTATACTATGCGTGTTTTCATGAAAATTTTCGACATTCTATACTATGACATTTTTTTACGAATATTTTCGAAAATTTTCATGAAAAAAGTCATGTCGAAAATATTCGTAAAAAAATGTCATAGTATAGAATGTCGAAAATTTTAATGAAAAAAGGCATAGTATAGTCTGTCGATTCATTTGGTGGAAAAAAAACTCAGTTTAAAATTTCGACATTTTTTTAAAAAGTCATACTATAGTATGACTTTTCATGAAAATTGACGAAAATTTAAACTGAGTTTTTTTTCCACCAAATTATCGACAGACTATACTATGCCTGTTTTCATGAAAATTTTCGACATTCTATACTATGACATTTTTTTACGAATATTTTCGAAAATTTTCATGAAAAAAGTCATGTCGAAAATATTCGTAAAAAAATGTCATAGTATAGAATGTCGAAAATTTTAATGAAAAAAGGCATAGTATAGTCTGTCGATTCATTTGGTGGAAAAAAAACTCAGTTTAAAATTTCGAAATTTTCATGAAGAAGGTCATACTATAGCATGTTGAAAATATTCGTAAAAAAATGTCATAGTATAGAATGTCGAAAATTTTAATGAAAAAAGGCATAGTATAGTCTGTCGATTCATTTGGTGGAAAAAAAACTCAGTTTAAAATTTCGACATTTTGTGAAAAAGTCATACTATAGTATGACTTTTCATGAAAATTGACGAAAATTTAAACTGAGTTTTTTTTCCACCAAATGAATCGACAGACTATACTATGCCTGTTTTCATGAAAATTTTCGACATTCTATACTATGACATTTTTTTACGAATATTTTCGAAAATTTTCATGAAAAAAGTCATGTCGAAAATATTCGTAAAAAAATGTCATAGTATAGAATGTCGAAAATTTTAATGAAAAAAGGCATAGTATAGTCTGTCGATTCATTTGGTGGAAAAAAAACTCAGTTTAAAATTTCGACATTTTTTGAAAAAGTCATACTATAGTATGAAGAAGGTCATACTATAGCATGTTGAAAATATTCGTAAAAAAAATGTCATAGTATAGAATGTCGAAAATTTTAATGAAAAAAGGCATAGTATAGTCTGTCGATTCATTTGGTGGAAAAAAAACTCAGTTTAAAATTTCGAAATTTTCATGAAGAAGGTCATACTATAGCATGTTGAAAATATTCGTAAAAAAATGTCATAGTATAGAATGTCGAAAATTTTAATGAAAAAAGGCATAGTATAGTCTGTCGATTCATTTGGTGGAAAAAAACTCAGTTTAAAATTTCGACATTTTTTGAAAAAGTCATACTATAGTATGACTTTTCATGAAAATTGACGAAAATTTAAACTGAGTTTTTTTTCCACCAAATGAATCGACAGACTATACTATGCCTGTTTTCATGAAAATTTTCGACATTCTATACTATGACATTTGTTTACGAATAATTTGAAAATTTTCATGAAAAAAGTCATGTTGAAAATATTCGTAAAAAAATGTCATAGTATAGAATGTCGAAAATTTTAATGAAAAAAGGCATAGTATAGTCTGTCGATTCATTTGTTGGAAAAAAAACTCAGTTTAAAATTTCGACTTTTTTTGAAAAAGTCATACTATAGTATGACTTTACATGAAAATTGACGAAAATTTAAACTGAGTTTTTTTTCCACCAAATTAATCGACAGACTATACTATGCGTGTTTTCATGAAAATTTTCGACATTCTATACTATGACATTTTTTTACGAATATTTTCGAAAATTTTCATGAAAAAAGTCATGTCGAAAATATTCGTAAAAAAATGTCATAGTATAGAATGTCGAAAATTTTAATGAAAAAAGGCATAGTATAGTCTGTCGATTCATTTGGTGGAAAAAAAACTCAGTTTAAAATTTCGACATTTTTTGAAAAAGTCATACTATAGTATGACTTTTCATGAAAATTGACGAAAATTTAAACTGAGTTTTTTTTCCACCAAATTAATCGACAGACTATACTATGCTGTTTTCATGAAAATTTTCGACATTCTATACTATGACATTTTTTTACGAATATTTTCGAAAATTTTCATGAAAAAAGTCATGTCGAAAATATTCGTAAAAAAATGTCATAGTATAGAATGTCGAAAATTTTAATGAAAAAAGGCATAGTATAGTCTGTCGATTCATTTGGTGGAAAAAAAACTCAGTTTAAAATTTCGAAATTTTCATGAAGAAGGTCATACTATAGCATGTTGAAAATATTCGTAAAAAAATGTCATAGTATAGAATGTCGAAAATTTTAATGAAAAAAGGCATAGTATAGTCTGTCGATTCATTTGGTGGAAAAAAAACTCAGTTTAAAATTTCGACATTTTTTGAAAAAGTCATACTATAGTATGACTTTTCATGAAAATTGACGAAAATTTAAACTGAGTTTTTTTTCCACCAAATGAATTGACAGACTATACTATGCCTGTTTTCATGAAAATTTTCGACATTCTATACTATGACATTTTTTTACGAATATTTTCGAAAATTTTCATGAAAAAAGTCATGTCGAAAATATTCGTAAAAAAATGTCATAGTATAGAATGTCGAAAATTTTAATGAAAAAAGGCATAGTATAGTCTGTCGATTCATTTGGTGGAAAAAAAACTCAGTTTAAAATTTCGACATTTTTTGAAAAAGTCATACTATAGTATGACTTTTCATGAAAATTGACGAAAATTTAAACTGAGTTTTTTTTCCACCAAATTAATCGACAGACTATACTATGCGTGTTTTCATGAAAATTTTCGACATTCTATACTATGACATTTTTTTACGAATATTTTCGAAAATTTTCATGAAAAAAGTCATGTCGAAAATATTCGTAAAAAAATGTCATAGTATAGAATGTCGAAAATTTTAATGAAAAAAGGCATAGTATAGTCTGTCGATTCATTTGGTGGAAAAAAAACTCAGTTTAAAATTTCGACATTTTTTGAAAAAGTCATACTATAGTATGACTTTTCATGAAAATTGACGAAAATTTAAACTGAGTTTTTTTTCCACCAAATTAATCGACAGACTATACTATGCCTGTTTTCATGAAAATTTTCGACATTCTATACTATGACATTTTTTTACGAATATTTTCGAAAATTTTCATGAAAAAAGTCATGTCGAAAATATTCGTAAAAAAATGTCATAGTATAGAATGTCGAAAATTTTAATGAAAAAAGGCATAGTATAGTCTGTCGATTCATTTGGTGGAAAAAAAACTCAGTTTAAAATTTCGACATTTTTTGAAAAAGTCATACTATAGTATGACTTTTCATGAAAATTGACGAAAATTTAAACTGAGTTTTTTTTCCACCAAATGAATCGACAGACTATACTATGCCTGTTTTCATGAAAATTTTCGACATTCTATACTATGACATTTTTTTACGAATATTTTCGAAAATTTTCATGAAAAAAGTCATGTCGAAAATATTCGTAAAAAAATGTCATAGTATAGAATGTCGAAAATTTTAATGAAAAAAGGCATAGTATAGTCTGTCGATTCATTTGGTGGAAAAAAAACTCAGTTTAAAATTTCGAAATTTTCATGAAGAAGGTCATACTATAGCATGTTGAAAATATTCGTAAAAAATGTCATAGTATAGAATGTCGAAAATTTTAATGAAAAAAGGCATAGTATAGTCTGTCGATTCATTTGGTGGAAAAAAAACTCAGTTTAAAATTTCGAAATTTTCATGAAAAAAGTCATACTATAGCATGTTGAAAATATTCGTAAAAAAATGTCATAGTATAGAATGTCGAAAATTTTAATGAAAAAAGGCATAGTATAGTCTGTCGATTCATTTGGTGGAAAAAAAACTCAGTTTAAAATTTCGACATTTTTTTTAAAAAGTCATACTATAGTATGACTTTTCATGAAAATTGACGAAAATTTAAACTGAGTTTTTTTTCCACCAAATGAATCGACAGACTATACTATGCCTGTTTTCATGAAAATTTTCGACATTCTATACTATGACATTTTTTTACGAATATTTTCGAAAATTTTCATGAAAAAAGTCATGTCGAAAATATTCGTAAAAAAATGTCATAGTATAGAATGTCGAAAATTTTAATGAAAAAAGGCATAGTATAGTCTGTCGATTCATTTGGTGGAAAAAAAACTCAGTTTAAAATTTCGACATTTTTTGAAAAAGTCATACTATAGTATGACTTTTCATGAAAATTGACGAAAATTTAAACTGAGTTTTTTTTCCACCAAATTAATCGACAGACTATACTATGCCTGTTTTCATGAAAATTTTCCACATTCTATACTATGACATTTTTTTACGAATATTTTCGAAAATTTTCATGAAAAAAGTCATGTCGAAAATATTCGTAAAAAATGTCATAGTATAGAATCTCGAAAATTTTAATGAAAAAAGGCATAGTATAGTCTGTCGATTCATTTGGTGGAAAAAAAACTCAGTTTAAAATTTCGACATTTTTTGAAAAAGTCATACTATAGTATGACTTTTCATGAAAATTGACGAAAATTTAATAGTTTTTCAAAAAAACTAATTTTTTGCAAATGTTTGAAAAAAATAAAATTTGTAAAAAAATGTCAGATGAGTTTAAAATAGATAGCTCGTCGGGAAATATTTAAATTTCGACAATTTTGTGAAAAGTCAAAAACATATATGCCTTTTATGAAAAAAAAAAAAAATATTCGTAAAAAAATGTCAAGTATAGAATTCGAAATTTAATGAAAAAAGGATAGTATAGTCTGTCGATTCATTTGGTGGAAAAAAAACTCAGTTTAAAATTTCGAATTTTGAAAAAGTCATACTATAGATGTTTGAAAATTACGAAAATAATAGTTTTTTTTCCAAAATAATGAAGCATATATGCCTTTTTCATTTTTGAATAACTAGTTTTTTTCGAAATTTCGAAAATTTCATAAAAAAGTCATGTCGAAAATATTCGTAAAAAAATGTCATAGTATAGAATGTCGAAATTTAATGAAAAAGGCATAGTATAGTCTGTCGATTCATTTGGTGGAAAAAAAACTCAGTTTAAATTTCGAATTTTTGAAAAAGTCATACTATAGATGTTAAAAATTGAAAAATTTAAACTAGTTTTTTCCAAAATAATGACAGACTATATAGCCTGTTTTCTTTTTCGAATCTATACTGCATTTTTAATATTCGAAATTTTCATGAAAAAATCATGTCGAAAATATTCGTAAAAAAATGTCATAGTATAGAATGTCGAAAATTTAATGAAAAGATAGTATAGTCTGTCGATTCATTTGGTGGAAAAAAAAATCAGTTTAAAATTTCGAATTTTTGAAAAAGTCATACTATAGATTTGAAAATTGAAAAATTTAATAGTTTTTCCAAAATTAATGAAGCATATATGCCTGTTTTCATTTTGAAAACTAATTTTTTTCGAAATTTTCGAAAATTTCATAAAAAAGCATGTGAAAATATTCGTAAAAAAAATGTTTCAAAAGTATAGGGAAAAAAGTTTTTTTTGAAAATTTAATGAAAAAGCAAGTATAAAAGTTTTGTCGATTCAAATTTGGTGGAAAAAAAAAAAAACTTTTTAGTTTAAATTGAACTTTTGTGAAAAAGTCAAAAACTATAAGTATGACTTTTTATTTTAAATTTTGGAAAAAAACTCAG